>VDFB02175543.1:97714-139636 GCA_007258455.2 Sequoia sempervirens
TTATTCCTTGAATATCTGCAACACACTATACTCATCTAGTTGGTCATTTTGCACTGTTAGACAAAAAATCAATAAATTGGATCTTCTAACTCACACACCAATCAATATGAGGCCCTATAATTCAAAGATAAGATAGTTCATACAACAAAATACCTTCCACGAGGATCACAACACAAGATGATAAAAAGAAATTTTATGATATTTGGATTTTTGGATTTTTAGAATATTTGGATTTTTTTGGATTTTTTGAAATGTTAGATTTTGGATTTTTGAAGTGTGTTGATTTTTGGATTTTTGAGAATGTTGGAGGTTTCAAAGAATGAGAAAATTTGAGTAGCCTTTGTGCTAGATACCAATGACAAGAAAGGGAAAACCAAAGGCTAGGAGATTTTAATAAAGAGTTGATGGATGAAAAGGTGGGTGATGGGATAAGGGATAAAAGGCTCATGATATATAGATGGATGGAAAGGATAAGTCATAGTGAATGAAATGGATGTATGCATCATAAGAGAGCAAGGATGTGATTTCCAAAGACTATGTTGCATAGGAATAACATGCCCCATTCTAGGTACAAGACTTAGGATGTTTCTAGACAAAATGTATGACAACAGGATAATGACATGATTGGTTTAGATCGGATGAGGTATGTCAAGAGATACCCAAAACATGTTTCAACCTTTGGCCCTATATCTTCATCAAGATCAAAAGGAGAATGGTGGATAAGTGGACTTAATATGATAGATATGTATGATGGCTAAAGATGGTAGGTAAGATGGAAGTGATATGACATGAAAATGATAGGTTGGATAGATAAGACATTGTGCCCCCAAGTGTAATTGACATAGAAGATCAACCTACACATGATGCTTGCTAGGTTTCATCATGGTACTTATCGAGGGTGCTATCCCAGGTTTCCTTGGATGGATGAAGGGATTTTTTGGATAGGAAAAGGGGAATATGGATAGGATGGAATCAAGTGTCTAGTTGCATGAAAGGTGATAGTCCCACTAGATATGGATGTCATTGCATGGACCATGTCAAATGCTCATTATGCTCATAGATGTTGGTAAGAGATGACATGAAAGGGATGGATTAGGTAGATGATAGATTATGAAAGGCTTATGCAAGAATGGATGGGGAATAGTGAATGATGATGTGGATTGAATAGGACTTGTAAAAAAGGATGGATGAAAGGTTTATGCAAAAGCATAGACCATAGGAAGATGGTGGGGGAGATATGTAGGATAATGCATGAAGGATGGGGAGATGGAGGTATGTGGAATTATTGTGAAATGGAAGGGAACCATGACCAATGGTTGCACACACTATGATAAACGTTGAAGCTTTTGATGTGGATGGGGTGTAGGAAGCAATGGAGATGTTTTCTTAGGAGGTGGAGAGTGTAGTGCTTTTGGTACCCACATAGACTTAGTATTTTTATGATTTTTATTTTTTCTTGTGGGTTTAGAATTTGAGACTTTTGAATGGAATGAGGATGGAAGTGGATGGTTAGGATTTTTGTGATGGATATGCCTCATTTGACTTGATTTCTTTTCTTAGGTACCCAAACCATTTAGTTTTGGCCTTTACTTTTAAAGATATGGGCTTATATAACTTTTTGGATGTATTTTGCTTTGACTTTTTGTATTGATGTCCTAAGGCATGAGAACCCTTAGGATTTTTTACTTTATAGGTAGAGGCATTGAAATTCTTGCTTTGAATCCCATGGGTATGGTGGAATGGGTGGAAGCTTCATGTTTATACAATGTGTGCATTTGTTGGTCATGATTAGGAATGTTAGGGTATTTATGGATGGAGGGATAAGGGGATTGGATAATGGGGATATTAGGTGTTGGGAGAAGTGGAGGTAGATTAGATGGAAGGATATTAGGAGTTGGAAGCAATGGTGGTAGAGTGGATCAAGGGATATTAGGAGTTGGAAGTAATGGTGGTAGAATGGATGGTGGAAGGTGTATGGTCACATGCTTTTGACATTTATAGGATGATGGTGGTGGAATGACAACATATGTTTTAGGCATATGATAGGCTTTATGATGGAAAGTGGACTTAGGAAGCATGGAGGAAATACCAACATCTTTAGGTTGTTGTCCTTGGGGTGTAGGTCCAATGCCATAAGAGCGTGGAGGGACTTTGACATGGACGGGCTCCAAAATATCTTGTTCATGAAGGTCTAGACCTTTATCTTGGTGGTTCATGTTTTGGAGTGTGCAATGGACAATGAGACTAGGTGTAGGTGGAACACTAGACACGAGTTTGTTATTGGATGGAGAAAATAATGCTTGGGAAGATAATGGTTGTTGTTGTTCTAAGGAGGAACATTCATGAATGAGGGTGGAAAGACCAATAGGATATGATGGAGGAATTACAATGGGGGCGATAGTGGGTGATGGAGGATCATTAGGATCTTGATTAGAATTGTGTTCACTTAGATCCAAGGTATTTGTTTGATCTTCTATGTTGGCTTGGGAGGCATGTGTCTCATCAAGGGAAATGGATGTTGATAGATCATGGATAGGACTAGGTGGAAGTGAATTTGGAATATCTTTCTCATGGATGGGTATAGGATCAATTTGCTCATGCATAGGCTCTTCATTATTATGGATATCATCTTGATCATAAAAATGATATAGATTATGGATAGGTTGGATGAAAATGATTTGATCTTGATTAGGACTAGGGCTTGATGTTTCCACATGCTTGGGAGTAGACTCTTGATATAACTCTTGGGTTTCTTGAATGGAAGTGGAAGGGAATTTCTCATGGAGAGACTTGACATGTTCTTGATGATCAACAACATAGGAGCATGAAAGAGGGTGACTTGGACTTACGACAAAAGACTCTTGAATTGGCTCAAGGGGTTGTGGATGACACGGTTGACTTGAAGGACTTGGCATGGAATTTGAGGACTCTTTTGTATGTTCAAGTATATGTGTTGAATGACATGGTGACAATTGATTCCTTGCTTGTAGCCCTTGGGTCACATCCTTTGGAGGTGTAGGGGTGGAAGGCATTGGCTTAGGATTTTTATTTTTACTATATAGTGGTATGATATACTTCGAGAGTACATAACCTAGATCAGTTTTCCCCTTGTGAATGGTTGCATTAGAACTTAAAGGCTCTTGATTTTGTTGCCTAGGTGGACTTAAATTCACATGTGTTTGTCGTGATGTGGATTGATAGGTTGATGTGGTACTGACACACAAAGAAGTGGATGGATTAAATTGGTATGAGGTGGAAGGGTGATAATAAATAGATAGGGGATGATGTGGTGGTTGTTGGATTTGACATGTGGCTATGAGGTATTGGGCATGATCTAGGAGGTGTTGGATTTGAGGTGACTTGGGTGCTTGAAGTTTTTGTATTACATCATGGACTTCGTGAATGATTTGTTGGGGCAAAGGTATTTGAATTGTTTTAGCTGTGTCAAGCATGTTAACAACATCTTGTGCTAGATCTTCCAATGTTTTCATGGTGTAAAATGATGTTGATTGGTTTAAAAAGATGATGATGATTAGGATATGATATGGAATGACAAGATTGTATGATTTGGATGATGTGGCAAGAGTTTATTGGAAGTTTGACTTGGGCACTATCAAACACAATATTTCACATGTAAATGCATGAACACACACACCAAACACAATAATAAATTTGTCTTTGAAGATTAAATATTATGATTAAGCAAACACTTGAATACACAACAACAAGCCCTATGACTAGTCAAGTGGGGTATGGCCAATTAGGTCTCAAGCTAGTTTGCACAAGGTTGACTAAGGAATGATTTGAAAGAAAAATTCTGCCAATAAGCCGAGAGAAAGGGGTAACCCACCCTTCACCTTCACTTCCCAAAGGTATAAAGTTCTTTGGGGCTTAGCTCATAGTGACAAGATTCCAACTTCCAAACATGCATGTCTTTCGATTCACACTTTGATTGAGGTTGTCCCTTGGAGGGGTGTGTGCTCCAAGCAAGCCTCCTAAAAAGGTTATGACAAAAGCGAACCAAGTGAGGTGTTTTGGAAGACACACACACTTGATTCACACTCACAGTGATTAATTTCCCTTTAGAAAATTGAAATGTTTAGAAGAAAACAATGAAGCACTCGTTCTTTTTAGATCCCAAATCAAGATGTGATGGAAGAAAATGATTAATTTTAGACCCAATTTTTGAAATGTGATTGAAGACAAGATTTTTTTTTTTAACCAATTGCAATGATGTGATCAAACAAGATTTTATTTTATGTCCCAAATTGAAAGATGTGACAAACAAGATTAAGAGATGAAGGATGAAACAAGTGCACCTGGTTATTTTCGCTTTCCAAATTAATGTTGTGACTGATTCCAATGCTTTTCCAGCTCCATATGATTCACCAAAAAGTCACCAAGACAAGAAGAAACACATGCATGCAAGCAAAAGTGTGATTAAATCCCAAAACATGCAAAATTTTTCAAATATGTGAGAATTTGAAAGCTATAACTTTGTCAAATCTAATAAAAAAAATTACACCATTATATAGCTTATGAAATTCTACCCCATTTCAAAAAAAAATCTCTGAAAAAGACCAAAAAATGAGCAAGATATGGCCACTTTAAGATTTCCTATGAAAATGTTGAAAAAGACCCTGTATGCGCTAAAACAGACCCCATATGCGCTACAGAAACTCCCAGATGCGTGACAGAAACCCTCAGATGCACTGCAAAAAACTATAAAAACTGTCAAATGTTAAAAAAAGATCTAGATGCACTAAAAAAGACCCCATATGCGCTACAAAAACTCCCAGATGCGTGACAGAAACCCTCAGATGCGCTGCAGAAAACTATAAAAACTGTCAAATGTTAAAAAAGCCAAATCTTAAAAGCGGACCACTGTGCTCTGAGAAACTCGGATGTGTGTGAAACCTTTAGTCTTGTTAAGAAAACTGTAAAATGTCAAATGTTAAAAAGAGCCGAGGATGTGCTAAAATAGACCACGGATGCATTACAAAACTCCCGGATCTTTCTAAAGCAGAGACCACATATCGCTATTCTATTTCCCTAAATGCTCTTCATAAATTCACATATGCGTCGAAGCTTGATCCGGATTAATACCTTATAAAGAAACATCCCGGATAATGGAGCATGGAATCATCGAATCGTGTGAGAAAATCCCAAATCGCTAAAGCTGAATTTTTTGGCCAGATTAAGGCGATAACTGTGTCTTCGAGGAAAATCTGCAGAGTAGATGTTCAAAACAGTAATGCTTACGTTAGGCATGAAATGTAGATAAGGGGAAATAAATCAAAGGTTTAAATGCATTGAAGACAATAAAACAAATTAAATCCTATCAAGCACCATGAAGTACAAACTAGAATGAAAAATAAAGAATAATAAACAAATAACATGCAATGATTTTCAAACTGAGTGTTGATTGATCTCCATGGCTCTTCTCCACTGCTG
This sequence comes from Sequoia sempervirens, assembly GCA_007258455.2. Classification (NCBI taxonomy): domain Eukaryota; kingdom Viridiplantae; phylum Streptophyta; class Pinopsida; order Cupressales; family Cupressaceae; genus Sequoia; species Sequoia sempervirens. The sequence continues at coordinate 103,169 of VDFB02175543.1, forward strand.
GGATGCAGATTTTGAAGGTTGATTGTTGGAGGGAATGTTGGTTTTCTCAGTGCAGTATAGCGATGTGATAAAGGGTTTGAAGGAGAATGATGGAAGATAGAATATTTTAAGAATAATTTTGACAGAGTGAGGATACTTAAGAATCAACCCCCTAAATGAATTGTGAGAGGTTGTATTTATAGAGTTTTCAAAAGCTTCTGATTGGCTGATATGATCAATGGCTATGATAATTCTTGATAGATCAAATGGCTGAAGATGGATGAAACTGAAGAGAAAATAGAAGAAAACTTGAAAACAAGATTTTTCTATTTTTATGAAAGAGGAAAAGATAAGAAGATAAGAAATCATCTTTCTTTAAGAGAATAAAAGAAAGATTTAAAAGCTGATAAATAATGAATTAAAAATTCAATTATTTATTTGTGGATGAAATTCAGCTTTTTCTTAATTAAATGAAATATTTAATTAAGCTTTTAAAAGCAGAAGAAAGTCTGTGATAAGAAGAAAGCTTTAATCAGGATTTTTGAAAAAAGCAAAAGATCTCATATTTAAATAAAATATTTAATTATGATATGAGAAGAAAACATAAGATAATAAAATATCTAGTTGTGATTTTAGAAAGAAAGCATAAGATCCTTTAATTAAATAAGGTTTATTTAATTAAATCACTTTTATGAAATTAATTAAATGAAATATTTAATTAATTAGAAGAAGAATTTAAAATAGAAGAGAAATATTTAAGCTTAATTAAATCAAAAGATTTAATTTAAATTTAAACAATGATAATTAATTTAAATAAATAAAATGTATTTATTTAATTAATTAAGTGGACTATATGAAAATAATTAAATAAAATAATTTTTAACGAGAAAGAAGAATAAGATGAATGAACAATATAATTAAATTAATTAAATTTAATCATATGTAGAGGACTTTTAAGATAAATTAGTCAAATAATAAATATTTAATTAATTGTCGAGATAGACATGACCATTTTTATCATTATACAACATCTTCAATTTAACTTCTGGTATAAGAAAATATTGAGGTACAGATGGGATTACTAACTATGGTTTCCACAAATGACAACACCAAATGAATTGTGCAATGTATCTTGCCAATAATCTCCCCCTTTAGCATTGATGACAATATTTAGTGAAAAATGACTAAGTGTTAGAATCATTCTCTCCAACATGTGAATACACTCAATTCTCAAAGCTTCAAGAATAAAGACTTTTTTAATCTGCTCCCACTAAGATGAATATGACATTTTCTTGTCCCACTCCCATCACGACATGAGATAGGCAGGAATCATAAATACTAAAATCATACAAATTTTCTATGAACAGCTTCAAATTACATGGACTTGAATATGTCTACAAGGTGTTCTTCAACAAGCTTAAACTAGTGTCCCTACCCTTTTTGAGACTCTCCAAAATAGTCATGTGACCATAGAATAGGTAGGTTTTCATCTCTTGTGACTCAAGATTTGTTGGATCATTGACAACCATAGCATCCTATGCTTCCTTCAATGCACTAAGCATTGTCTCCATTTTAGGAGCAACCAGTCCTCTGAGCTCACATACCCTTTCAACAATTCTATCTTTTTCATGCTTCAAACTTTAAAAATTTCAAGTAGGGATATGACTTGACCTTCTTGCTTACCAACATAAATGGTTAGAGGATCAAAGGTTTGAGAAATATCTACTAATTGTTTCTCATATTCCTTAATTTTCTTCTTAGTGACCTCAGTGAATTTTGACAAGGATAAGCATGACATGTATATATTTCCACCCTCAGATAATGCACCTTGAATTTTCTTTTCACGGGTAGCTAATAAGACTTTATCATTAGCAATCATACACTTCAATCTACTGAACCTGTTTGCATCAAATTATTTTTGGGCCTTATCCTTAGCCAACTTTTCAAGAGACTCAAAGGAGTACTTATAGAGTTGATAATTTTCTTCATCTAATTGGAGGGAGAATCAAATGAGTTCTTGACATGTGTGGGAATGATCTTGTCCAAGATACTGGATGCAAGAATTAGCAGCTCACTGTCCTCAATGTGAGATTTCAATATCTCCTCCCTTGCCTTGGCCTAAGAAAATGATGCTACCTTCATCTTCTGAATAGGGGTTAGAGTGGCCAAGTTGATAGGAACTTCAACCAATTCAGGGTCAAACTCCTCCAGTTGTTCTTCTAAAAAAAAAATTCCTGCCTTTGTAGTGTCTCTTGCTTCCATAGCAACCTTGTTTTCCTTAGCCTTCTTTTCTTCAATCATAGATTCTTGCTTGGCTTTGGAAATCTCTATTTCTTCAATTGACATATCTTTAGGAGCTTCAGTCTCCATGGGAATTTCAATACCTTGCATATCTAGAGGATTCAGAGTGTCCTCAATTATGTCTTCTTTCACTTCTTCAACATTAGCCCGAGCATCTTGAACTTTTGGACCACATGGAACATCTTCACCATGAGTTTCTTTAGATAATTTTCTCATTGTCTTTTGCCACTGCCTCAGTCTACCTAATCATAAGCTTATTCACCCTTGATTTTCTCTTAAAATCATTTTTAGCATCATTGAGGATTTTCTTCATTTCTTCTATTGACATTACTGGACATAGATCAATAAGTATGCATTCTCTCATTTGTTCATCTCTAGCCTTTGCATTTACTCTCCTCATTTCTAAGACTTCATATAACCCTTTAGGTAACTATGACATTATTTCTATGAGAGTTGAATATTGAAAATATTCAAATATTTTATTGTGGCTTCTTCAAGAGTTCTCTGACCAACACTATCAAAAGTGTCATACCATTTAGAAAATCGTTTGAGATTACCATCCTTAATTAAAGGGTATGTGCAAGATCATGATGGGCCAAAAAGTGGCAATATGATGGGTATGTGGCTAACAACTCTTGTTTTACCCAAAATTGATGAAACATAAAGGGTTTTTAAAGGAGATTCTCAGCTTTCCACTAATATAAATTACACTTTACTTTGAATTTAATAAGTAATTATTATTCATTTTCTATTCAAATTACGACTAAAGTCCTGATTGATAGGTTGATTGAAAAACATCTATAGCTTTCAAATGGTATCACATTTTTTGAATCCAAAGCATGTGCCACATTCTATGCTTCACATACTATAGGATTAAAAAAAGAAAAATTGAATTTCATGAAGTTTTCCAAGTTAAGGTGGTCAGACATACAAGCTTTTATATTTTTTAAAAAATTTAGTAAAAAAAATCATAATTAATTATTTACTTGGGCAAAAAATTATTAAAAAATATGTCACATTGGGACATGAGTCCTATACTTATATATAAAATATTATAAAAAATTATTATCACTTTATTGTGGTTAGGGTGGCTCTATAGGACACCTACTTATTTTTCCTCCTCAAAATTTAACTACTACTACATTGAAATTTCAAATTTCACCAAATAGACATTTTAAAAAATAAAAAAAACCTAGTGTTTTAGAAGCTACATTCAATTTGCTACAGATTCTATTCCTACATATTTTTGAAATAATATAGATAACTTATTCAAAATTTTACATCAAATTTCCTAACTCTGATTTTTCTAAATTTTTTGCCACTTAAGGGTCTATTTTTTCCATGATGATCCTGCACATACCCTAAAGCTTTTTCCACTTCCTCTAAAGTCATACCTAATCTATCAGTTTTCACCTTTTTCTTTGCTTTCTCTTAACTGGAGGGCTTATCCTTAGAGACTTTGGATGCCTTTGTGCCCTTATGCTTGATTTCTCTTCTTCATTTGATTCAGTTTCTTCATCATCCTCAACAACAACATAGACTCTTATTCTTTTATCCTTCTTCCTCTTTCCTTCTCTTCCGGATGTTTGGACTTGAGCTTTTACTAGGATTGATTTCTTTGTAGGACTAGATGAAGATGTAGGGCTCCTTGTAGATATAGATCTAGCAGAGGATGTTGTCGAACTAGCTGACTTAGTTTTAGCAGGCTCCCCTTCTTCAGCTTGTTTTCTTTTCTTCCTAGCTTCCCTCATTGCTTCAACCGATATGCCAATGCTTTTTGCAAAATCTTCAACTTCCTTTCTCACCTTCTAGACTATCATATGATTCTTTCATTGTGTATGCACTTGCATATTCTTCTCTTCAAAGGTACCAAACCTTTCTTCTATCGAGTCTTGAGGCTTATTCAATAAGTTTTGGTCATACAAATCCAAAATGTGTTCTTCAACCTCATATCCCATAGGCATTATCCAAACTATTCTAGGCTTTGTTGCTTCCATCAAACACTGATCAATGTCAACCATGAAGAAAATAGTGTCCTTATATTTTTACTCAATAGATTTAGGAATCCTTTCCCTAGCTTAGATTTCACTCTGGAAGCCTTTGAAGTAACCCCAGATAGTAGTTTTCCTTGCTTTGCTATCACCAATTCTATATAAGATGTCTCTGATTTGAATAGCTATGGGTCTATCACCTTCCCATTGCACTTTACTAACTCCCAGAACTTCATTCATGAAGGAAAATAATAGACATAACAACAGATTGTCATACTTGAAAAATTTCTTGTCCTTCTTGATTTTACCAATATTTTCAATTAAATGGCTCTAGAATAACTCACATAAGTCATATTCTATATTTTCCTTGATCATTTGATAAGCTACATAGATTGTAGTACCAGATACAGAGTTATCACAGTTGGAGTGATAGATTTTATATCCAATAACCATAAAAGAAAATCTTACATTTGATCCAATGATGTCATTTATTATCATGGCTCCTTTGTTGAAAGTGGAACCAGTTGCCTCAGTGACTGTTTGGTTCTTCACAAATTTCAATGTGGGCAACCCACTAGATGAATTCAGACTAGTAACAATGCTTATAGCTTCTCTTATGTTCTTTAAGGGTTGGTTTAACCATATGAACTTGGCATGCACTCAACTTACTATGTATCAGACCCATTCATTTTCGTTGAACACGGGAAACTTCACAATTTTTGTGAACTTCTTCTCCTCCAAAGTTTTAAATCTAAGCCTTGTTGCTTTAGATCTCCCACAATGGATTTGTGTATAGATTCTAATACTGTAGTTTCCTAATTACTTTCCTGATGAATATATGCCCCACATCTCTCTCAATGACAAACACCATATAGAACGAAAGAAAATGCACCTAATGGTTTTGTTTCAATGGATTTGAATGAGTGCCATTTGAATTTTGGGCAGGTTCTATCCTTAATATCAATAACTAGCATAGCGACCATTTCTATAAATTTAAAGTTCACAAGTTTTGCAGATAAATACCTTTCTTAACGGATTTAGGCTCTTTGATTGCTGAATCACTTTTAGACTTGTATCTCAACAATATTGAATGCAATGTGACAAATGAGGAATAGAAGTAAACTTTTTATCATTCACACACCTAACTTTTATTGCAATAAATTCTTTTTCCCTAGGTCGTCCAGATACCCTATTTTCATAGTCTGTGAAAGAAAATTCTTCAGACCTTCAATTTTGCATAAATTTCTCCGTATGTCTCCTGTAAAAACATCTGTAGATCACTAATGCAATCATTGCAATTTTCCGCATTCTGGTACCAACTACCAATGGGGGTAAAATATTTTCTTGAGAGATCCCCCTAGGAAATAGGCCTTAAACTAATTCCTGGAGGAATTTACAATGCTAGATTCTAGTGCAGATTCATTTCTTGCATTAGAAACAGTCTTCTTCACCCATGTCTTCTTCATTTGATTCCTGATCTCATCCACAGTAACTTTTCCTTTTCCCATATCATCCTTTTGCATATTTTTCCCTTTATTTACCGAACCCTTCCTGCTTCTACAGAATCTTGCAATGTGACCAGATTTGTTACAATTATAGCATATAACATTTCTTTGTCTAGACTAGTTATTCCATTGATTTTCTCTTGATTTGCATTGGTTAGCAATATGGACAAATCTATTGCAGGCATAACATCTGACATTTCTATTGAAAAAGTTGTTTTTCATATTTCTACATTCAATTGACTTATGACCATAATTATTGCAATTGAAACACTGAACAGAGAATGATGGACCACTTGGATTCATTCTACTTCTATATTGAGCAGCCATATGACCAAATTTATTGCAAACAAAACATTATCCATTGAACTTTTGAGCATTGGGTTGTCTTACCAGATACCTTCTAGCTTTGTTTGTCTGATTCTTCATAAATTTCATTTTACTAGATCTGTTTCATCCTTTCTCATATGCAAGAACTTTCTTGTCACCTCCAAGTTTCTAACTTTGAATCACTATCGCTTAGCTAAGATAATCTTTTAAATTCTCCTTATATTTGTTTGCAGTAGCAAGTTCATCCTTGAGAATAATAATCTATCTTTCAATCTCTTCTTCATTGTTTCTAGATTGTTGCAATTCAAGCTCCAACTGATTGAATCCATCAATAATTTTGTTGCATTCATTTGATTTTTCTTTCAAGGATTGAGCAAGATTCTCTTCTGCTCTTCTTTCTCTTCAATCTCCTTGGTTGTCCCTCATCACAATAGATTCCATCTCATTCTTTAGGACAACATTATCTCTGGTGAGTTTTTCACATTCTTCTATCCTTTCCTTCAAGGATTGACTTAGGTGTTCATCTTCCATGCTTTTACTCTATTTTTGCTTGAGCTGATAAAAAAGTTCCTTTCTCTTTTCCCTGGAATTACTGATTTGATCTTTCAATGATTGAATGAATTTCTCAGTGTTCATGAGGCTTGCTTGTAATTCCTGAACTTTAGATTTGGATTGATCAAGATCATCTAGTGCTACCAAAATTTTCTGTTGAAGACAGTCAGAATCCATTGAATCACCTTCTCGGATTTTCCCAAGCCATTAAACTCTTCCAATGAACTAGGCTCTCATACCAATTGTTGGAGTCAAGGAACACAAAGAGGGGGTGAATCAATGTTTTGCAAAATTTAACTTGATATCTTAAAACCACTTATAGCATTGAACCAAATGAAAGATGCAATAAAAAAAAGAAATCAACCATAACACCATAACATAAGGATTTTTACATGGAAACCCTATTAGAGGAAAAATCATGGTGGAGGTTAATCCACAATATGAGTATACTCAAAATAAGTGTTTACAAATGGGGAATGCACATGCATTCAGGCACACTGCCTAGAGCTCACTGCTCAAATACAAAAGGCTTACTACCTAAAAGAAGACTCACTTTCCTACAATCATAGATAGACAAATGGAGTGGATGAACTATGTGATAGAATCTGCTAATACCTGATTATAGTTCATATTAAGCACATTGATTGCATTCTTCACGTTCTGTCTGATTCTGCTCTTGAAGCTTTGTTTGCTTTAATTTGAATCACCAATATTTGTTCTACTCAAATTAAACTGCACACAATTGATCTATAATCCTTCTAAATTTTGCATCATATCACATCACATCTCAAAATTATATGAATAATTGATTATAATATTTTCGCAACTAGAGATTACATCAGCTGCATGTTGGCTTTAACAAAATATAAAATATGTACAAACTGTCGGCCTAATCCATAAATAATTATCAATGTGAATCAAACAATGTTGTCCAAAACATAGTACGGACCCAAAACAACATGTCTCAAACATGAAATACCTTAAACAATTATGCCTCGAATATCCGCAACGCACTATGCTCATCTAGTCGGCCTTTCTACATTGTTAGAATGAAAATCAATAAATAGGATCTTCTAACTTGCACACCAATCAATAAGAGGCCCTATGATTCAGGGATAAGATAGTTCATACATCAAAAGACCTTCCCTGAGAACAACAACACAAGATGATAATAGGAAATTTTCATATGAATCAATATACACAACTTTGTCGGATGCCTTGTTTTAGCTTTGACAGTTAACACATATCTTCAATATGACTTCTGGTATAAGCAAATATTGAAGTGTGGATAGGATTACTTACTAGGGTTTCCATCAATGACAACACTAGATGACTTGTGTAGTGTCTCTTTCCAACATCCTCTTTAATCTGGATTAATTTAATTAATCTACGATTAGGATGTGCACACTCCTGATCAGGATTAGTGTCACATCCTCCATAATTCTCCACTTTCCCTTAATTCTTCATTAGCCTGCTTAATCACTTGTTTGCATAACCTTAATTACCTAATTAGTTCAACCTAATCCTGATGCCATTTATGGAATACCCCTAAGTCAACCTTCATTAATTGCTTTCTCTTTTTGGAGAAGGCAACCCATTCTCCATGTGAATTTAAAATTCACATTTATTCTCCCTAGGTCTTTTAAGGAATTTTTAATTCCTCCCCTCTTCCCCATGTGGATATTTGAGGAATTTTAAATTCTTGATACATCCCAGCACCCACATAGAAATAAGGACCTCCTTTATGAGGAGATCTTGTCCCAATCCCTAGGTACCATAAGTTACCTCCACCTCACCTCTCTTTTGACACCTCATCTGCCACATGGCAAGATGTGAGGGCTTGTGAGTCCTCAACTCACCTTGGCCCTTGATCTTTTCAATGGTGGCCTCATCTTGACCCTCCATTTTCAAGAGTTATTTCTCCTAAAATTAGAGGATTTTTCCCTCATTTTGCATCATCCAACACAACACACATTGGCACTCTAACTCTCAAGCATTCATCCAATCCAAGAACCTCCATTGTTGCAGCTTCATTTGCATCCACCTTGTGCATACATGACAATACACATTTGCATCATTGCATTCCCAATCATCCCACGATCATTTAGAGCTAGGTTGCATGCTATTTTCCATCCAAACGAGCAAACATTCAAACAAAATCAACAGGGCCAACCAACTCATCAACTTGAACAAAGTAACATTCTACTTTTCATCTTTTTTTTTGTTCAAGTTTAACTAGGCTAATCATTGAGGTGTTGTTTTTGTTTTCCTTGTTTGCATTCTATTTGTTTTGAATTTTTAGACTAGGAATTCACCTATAGACAATACCATATTAATGTATTTGCATTCTATACTCTCATATTTTTCCTTTATTTCTCATTCATATATCTACCTTTAAATCCTTTCTCCCCAAATCTGATTTGATACTCTTAAAACATATCCTTCATTTCTTCCCTAATACTTAAAAAAAAGCTTTTCCCTCCTTATTCCCTATTTCTACTATGACTACCATCTGAGTGTAGATTCATTCCTTCTTATTCAATGGTTTGATGCCCCTCTTATTTGAGATGAATCTTGTTTAATATCCCATGATGGGAAAAGGACATAACTATTCATTCTATTTATTTATCAAGAGACATGCCCCTTTGTTTATCTCAATCTATGCCCTTAATTTGGGTCCTAGCTAAGAAGGGGGGCCCATTCACCCATGGGAAAATGGGTCTTGGCCCAAATTTATAGGACATACTTAGTTGGAAGAAAAACAACAATTGGATTTATTTATTCAATGCTTGTAATCCTTTGGAAAATGGTAAAAATTAGGCCTTGGAATGCATAATTTGGAAAATTAGGATCTTAATTAAGTCCAATAAATTAGGGGGACAAAACATAATGTAAAATTTTTAAGGGTGACAATTTTTGACACTACATTTAGCCCCCACTTTAGTGAGAGCATGAACTTATACTCAGAATCACACTAAAGTACAGAAATATGTGCCAAGAGGGGTTCAAATGTACAAAATGTTGAAGAGATAGGATGACTAAGGATCAAGGGGCATGATCAAGCCCCCATGATCCAAGATCCCATGGCAATCCAACATAAGCACAAAGGAATACACATATATGATATGCATCAAAACAACATACACAAACATGAAATGAAAAAGGAGGGTATGGACTAACAAGTTGTATTGTGCTAGGACCCATACAAAATGGATTTCATGACTCACACAATAGAAAATTTTGGTATTTACCAGGTGAATCATAAACTTGAAGGCACATGAACTACTGAGGTCAACTTTTCCCTAGGTGAGACTCCAAGGCATGATGAGAAGCATACTAGGTCTACTATGTGTACCCATAACAAGGTGGAATAGTGAGAACAACACACTAGGTCTACAAGGTGTTCCCATAAAACCCATACCAAGAGTTATAATCCTTGATAATCTTAATAAGGTTCCATAAGATGATCAGTGCTAATGCTACACTAAGTTCAACTACTGTGAAAAAAGTGTGGCAGAGAAAATTTTAATTTCAATGCCAATGTTAACACACCACTAAGTCTAGCCCCTGTGGACAAAGTGAAGAAAAATAATGCCAATGTATGCACCCACTTAAAGAAACTGCAAAACATTATGTTGTGTGCAATTAATTTAAAGTATAAAAGGATAAATTTCATGTAATAATAAATCATAAGAGCTTATTTGGAAAGCCTTATACCAATGATATGCTTCCAAATAAAGCTACATAATTTTGAATGAGAAAGACAACTAAGAGAAGGGGGTGAATTAGTTGTATCAAATTAAAATATCAAAAACCCTTAGCAATAATCAGATCCACATGCATTCATTAAACCCTTAATTTGTTACAATGTTTAAACATGAAAAGTAGATAATAGAAAATGAAACGACCAACCCCATATATAAGAGAACATCATATTTACGTGAAAAACCTGAGAAGAGAAAAACCACGATGAAGATTATCTCACAATATAAGTAATTGCAAAATCGGTACAAAGAGTGTAAGGAAAGCTAGATGCGGAAGCAACTCTCCTAACGTCAAAACCTTAGGGAAGAATGCACAGACACTTTTAATTTTTTACAATTACAGTCCAATTAAGATGCACATGAAAGAGATAACAGAAAAAAAGAATTAGACATACACATATGAACATCAGATATATGTGAGAAAACCCTTAAGGGAGAAAAACCCACCACACCAAGAGAAGTCACTTTGTATTATAGTAATAAAGATTACAAATAGAGTTCTAACTTATCTTTCTAATGTCAGTTTACAGTAGCATTCACCATGAACAACCTTGTTACAGAACATTCACATTACAGTCTGCACAGAATAGAATTCATCCACTGATCATACAATCACAAAACAATCCATCGATCCATCAAACAATCCAACCAAGCATCATCTACAACTATTGAGTAAATCCATGACGCCCTTGTCTATCGAGCTTCCTCTCAGCAATGGCCACAACAGTCCAACTGCTAGTAGTTCCCATTTGGCTCCTCTGATTGGCCATTGACTCACCACATAGGATGGTCTTCTCTTGGTCAAAGTGATCAACCTGTGTTGGCATGTCAGTGAGACACTAACCATGTCTTTTTAATGCAAGAAGACTTAACCATCGATGTCGCCAAAAGTCATCCTTATCGCTAAGATGTTACATTGAGTCTAGAGAGCTATCACTCAGACTTCACCATGTCACCAAGACCTCATACCGAGCCTTTATGTTATACCAAGACGTTCAACAGTCGGCAAGACTTATCGCTTTTTCCAAGAGATAATACCGATGTTCAAAGATACTCCAAAGACTTAAGTCATACCAAGCACCAAACAACAGTCAGCAAGACTTTTGTCCATCGCTAAGACTTCATACCAAAGTCTTTGTGTCACCCTGAAGACTCCAAGTGTATCCCCATCGGCGAGACCTTCATTAGTCATTGAGACTTCTTCCTGAGACCTTTGTGTTACCCCGAGTGAATACTATCGGTGAGACATTCCTATCGGTAAAAATTCTTACCAAACACCCAAGACTCTCCCCGAAGGCTTCAACAGAAAATGTTGTCGGCAAGACTTTAGCTATCACTGGGACTTCACACCGAAGTAATCCTTTCAGCGAAGGGTTTCCTTGATATACGATATCAATGGCCTGTCAGCTAGAGATCTCCACTCGGCATAGGGTTACAATGAAAGTCACAAGTCATAGCAATAAGCTCCTTTTGTATTACTTAAACATTGTCTCAGTGACCCGTACAAACCACAAGATCCAAAGCTGCTAGTCGGCCAGACCCAAAGCATGTCACATCGACTTTCCTCTCTTAGAGGTTTTAGCCTGTGGGATTGAGGCATATATTTCCAACAAAGAGGATCACCAATAGAATATGCCACATTGTCCAGAAAGGTTCACAACCTAGGCTCACTACCAGAATAGAAACTAGATTTAGAAGATAGAATGTTACATAGAGAACACAATCTCAATGCAACAAATATTCCACGACAACTTGAACAACACTTGTAGTATTCAAGAGATCAAGATACCTCTACTCACTACATTCAACAACATTGTATTATAGCTCACACTGCATTTCACACTTCTATAGTTAATTTATTATCGCAACACACAATTATATTCCACATCTCATCCTGCATCAATTCACCTTACATTTATACCATCCACACAACTTGAAAAATATCTTCAAGTCAGTTACACGCACTTTACACTTTATAAATTCAAAATAAGTAATAACCAAGCATTCCCATGGTGGATAGGAATTAAAGTAGACCAATAGAAAACTTAATTAGGAACCAAGTCAACTCTTACACACCACACTACACCTTTATTAATACTTGAACATCTTTGAATGTAGTGTAAATACTAGGTTAGCTATTACCCATGCAAACACCATTAAAATCTGAATTACTTGCTTCCTCAAATCCAAGGATGATTTGTGAACCATACACCATGCTTCATCACTATCTATAATATTTCTCTATCACCCTAAAATCCATCAAATTCCTTCGCAAGAATTCACACTTTCAAAATGCACACAACTTTTATACTTAGACTACACTTCTAAACACTGCAACTATAAAATCCAACTTCTAGAGTACCAAACCATGAATCCTCTTGACACATGTAAGAGATCAAAACCATAAAAATACCTTTAGAATCACAAGCCCTAAAGAGAAACTATGAAGAAACACAAAGTAGATACATTTCTCCTAGAAACCTCTATAAGTAACACTGCAAAACCAATTCACATACTGGTGAATATAACCTCTTCTAAACAACGATACAAAATCAAAAAGTCTGGATATAGAAACTCTAAATATGCCTCTATCTAACATATCCAAAACACACAAGCAAGTCTTCAACCTAGAAGAAATGTGAAGCAAAACCAGAACACCTCTACAACACCCTATTTCCTCATTTTATCAATTTTCTCAATATCCTGTACATCTAAACCAGAAACAAAAGATTATGAAAGAAACACAAGAGGTTAACATCAAAAAATTTATTGATGACAACATAATGCAACTAATAAAAGCAACAATCTCTCTCAACCACTACACAACTATCAACAATGACAAGATTGTTGACATTAATGACAACACCTTCATAATTTTGCATCAATATCCCCCTTTTTCATTGATGGAAACACAAGATGTGAAAAACCATCAAAGACAACATGCACAACATTCTTGTACTCTATCTCTCCCCCTTTCAACTTTTCCTTTTCACATGACTTTTCCCTCTCCTTCTATACAACTACACTTTTTCACATGACTTCTCTCTCTCCCCATTTGACATCAATGGCCAAGGATAAGATATTTTTCATTGTTCCCCCACTTTGAAATAGGACCAAGATACTTGCAACTATTTTGAATACTCTCCCTTAGGAGTAAACAACAAATAAATCAACAACCTTTGCACACAAAGACAAGATATGTTCAAGACTACAACAATGTCACTACCTACTCCCCCTAAGAGGTAGTCACCAACGCTGGCCTAGACAAGGAATGAATCCCTATATCCACTGGACTGATGCATCTCCATATGCATCTAGTTCAAAGGAGGGGAAATAACCCTCAAATTCTCCTGAAGATACTTAAAAGTATCCTTAGGAAGAGCCTTAGTAAATATGTTAGCAATCTAATCCTTTATAGCTACATATTCAAACTTCAATTCATTCTCCATAACCTTCTCTCTCAAAAAGTGATACCTAATTGAAATATGCTTTGCTCTTAATGCATCACATGGTTCTTTTAAATACTGATTGCACTTGTATTATCATTAAACCATAGAAAAAGAGGTTCACCAAAATGAAGCTATCAAGATTATGAACCTAATTTTTCTAAGGTTTCATTCAATTATGAGGGGTAAAATGCATAAATAACAATAAGAAATTTAATCTAACTATTATAATAGAAAATAGGAAGGTTTTAAGATGCTGAAATGATGTGTACTTTTCTAAAAAATTGTTGTTTTCAGGATCACTAAGGACTCATTCGCCTAGAGGTGAATGGGTCCTTGCTAGGGTTTTGGAAAAGTGTTTTCTAGGTTCTGTTCTTCAATGTTTGTACTCCCAAATCCCATATGACCAGCTCTCGAAAGTCAGAAATAAATCATCTAGCTTCATTTTTGTGATCTTGCAATATAAATGATAACTTTTGCAACTTTACAATCCTTACAACTTTGCAACTTTTAATCTCCACTTGATCTTCAATCTAAAACCTACAATCACACATCAAGAGAGAAGAAAATATGTTTTTTGTTAGGGAATAGGGGATTTCCTTGGTCAAACTTCATTTAGGTAATCAAACCTTATAATGAAACAATGATACCTTGGATGAAGTCTTGTAATGCAAATCAACAATCTAACATGAAGTGGCTATGAAGAATGTAGATCTTGATCTTGGATTTGGATGTGAAAAAATGCTTGTAAATGGATCTTCAATGCTACATCAACGCATAAGCTCAACAACATGCATGATGAACTATTCCTTTGACATGATGATATGACCTTTGATTGTTGCAATAAAACCTTGATAATATTCCCTTGAATGCTCTATAATGCTCTTGTGAATGTACTCTTGATTTCTTATGAAGATCTAATTGCTCACTTGAAAATTCTAGGTGAAACTTGTGGACTAACCATATATTTATGCTTAACTTAAGATTTAATCTTGAAATTCAAATGACACAAGCCAATATCAGATCTAGGATTTGAAATCATTAAAATCCTACCACAAACAAGTTGAAAAAGGGGTGTCCTAAGTTAAGGAGTACCCATTTTCATCCTAGAAAATTCAAATAGGACATGTTTTAGGGACATGGAACATGTAAAAAGGGGGTCCTAAGACCTAGGGAGGACCCATTCGCCAAGTGGAAAATGGGTCCTAGGTCACTAGCCTAGGACACATTTTGGGGAGGTAGAATGTTATGCAAAAAGGGGGTCCTAGGACCTAGGGAGGACCCATTCACCAGGTGGTGTATGGGTCCCAAGTCACTAGCCTATGACTCAAATCTTGTCAAATTAACTGTTGTGAAACATTATTAATGAGTGTCAGGATTTATCCTTCAGAAAATTCAATAATTAAGGCTCGGATTTGAATTTAAGGGGCCAATTAAGCTCTAATTAACCAAGAAATTAATTAATAAAGCCCTAGATTAGTGTGAAAGTGTCAGAAAACACTTTACAACACCCTTTATCATTAGTTATTCATTCCCAAACTAAGCATGAAAAAAGGTTACTTTCTTAGACACTATAATCACAAAAGATAAAAATAGGCTCATCATATACCACTCTGATATCCTTCAAAGTTTCTCTCATCCACAACACTTGTGTGTAGAAATATGCTACTAGAATATACTCATCCTTTGCAGTAGATAAAGAAACATAATCTTGATTCTTACTTAGCCATGATATCAATCTACATCTAAGAAAGAATGCACCGCCACTTGTTCTTTTCCTGTCATCCACACATCTAGCCCAATCTGCATACATGTAAGCACTCAATGTGAAACCAATATCCATAGGATACCATAAGCCATAATACAGAGTGACCTTCAAATATTTGAATATCCTCTTTACTGCTACAACATGTGACTCTCTAATATCTTCTTGACATCTAGTCATAAGACAAACTTCATGCATGATATTTGATCTTGTACTAGTTAGGTATAGTAGTCCACCAATCATATTTTTATACTTGCTCTATTCAGCCTTGGGGGATTCATCATCCTTATTCAGTTTGCAACTAGTAACCATAAGAGCACATATCAGTTTGGAGTCTTCCATTCCAAACTTCTTCAAAATTTCTTTAACATACTTCGACTATGAAATGAATTTTCCTTTATTTGTTTGACTGATTTGTAGCCCACAAAATAAATTCATCTCCCCAAACATAGACATCTCAAAATTTTTTGCATCTATTCTACAAAATTCCTACACATAGTTTCATTTCCTCCAAAAATTATGTCATTGACATACACAACCCCTATCAACATTTGATCCTTTTCAACTTTGAAGTAAATATTACTATCTGTGGTAGCCCTATTGAATCCTTTTTATATCAAATATTTGTCCAACCTTGCATACCAAACTCTTGGAGCTTGCTTCAACCCATACAATTCCTTCTTCAATTTGGAGACCATATTAGGTTTATCTGACAACTGAAATCCTTTTAATTGTTCCATATAAACTTCTTCTTCCAACTCTCCATTCAAAAAAGCAGACTTCACATCCATCTGATAAACTTTAAAGTCCTTATGTGTTGCAAAAGTAGAAAACATCTTGATTCCTTCCATCCTAGCCATCAGAGCAAATGTCTCCTCCAAATCTATTCTTTCAACTTGTGCATAGCCTTTACACACAAGCCTTTCCTTGTTTCCCACCACTTCTCCATTCTCATTTAGCTTGTTTCTAAATACCCACTTAGTACCAATAATGTTTTTTTTTTAGGTCTAAGGACAAGTTCCCAAGTTTGATTCTTCTCAATCTGCAAAAGTGCTTCTTCCATTTCCTTCATCCAATGTTCATCTTTTCTTGCCTCACTATTTTTTGTTTGAAAATTTAGAAATTAAACATAGATTTACCTCTACTTAACTATCTCTTCCTTTTTTCAACACACCTTTGCTTTTGTCTTCAATGATATGTTCTTCATAATGATTTCTCTGCACATACTTAGGGGTCTTAGGGGTCCTTTTTGGAGCTTCTTCCTCTTCATTTGGAATTTATTTTTCCTTAGATTTTTCTTCTTCCTCTCTACAAGCAAGTTCATCCTAACTCATAACCATCTATTACCACTAAAGTCCTCAAGTTTTCATCAACCTTGACACTTGCACTTTCAACAATATTTCTCAATATTTTATTGTAACATCTGTAAGATTTGATTTTAGTAGAATATCCACTTAATATACCTTCATCATACCTTGCATCAAACCTTCCTAAGTTTTCATCATCTCTTTTGATATAACATTTGCTTCCAAACACTCTAAAGTACTTGACAGTAGGGATCCTTTCGTACCACAACTCATAGGTAGTCTTTGTGATGTTAGCTCACACTTTAATTCTATTAAGTATGTAAAACAATATGAATTTATTCTATCAAATAGATTTCCAATAGGTTATATTCTTTCATCATAGTCCTTGTAGCTTCTTGAACAATCCTATTTTTCCTTTCAACCACTCCATTTTGCTAACAAGTCCTATGGGAAGACAAGTGCCTTTTTATGTCATGATTCTCACAAAATATGTTAAATTCATTTGGAGGTGAATTCTCCACCTCAATCAAATCTAAAACATTTGATCTTCAAATCCATCTCATTTTCAACCATAACTTTAAATGCTTTAAATCTATCTAGGGCTTCATATTTTTCTTTAAGAAAAGTGATCCATGTCATTCTAGAGTAATCATCAATCAAAAGCATGAAATACATGTCACCTTGAAGAATCCTCACTCTTGTAGGAACACAAAGGTCTGTGTGTACCAATTCCAACTATCCAGTAGAAGATTGTTCCTTTCCCTTGAAACTACTTGTAGTTTGTTTTCCAAATCGACAATCTCTACAAACAACATTGATAGGCTTTGTAATCCTTAGAAGATTTCTCACTACTTGAACTAAATTGATTCTAACTAGGTTATGGAAATTGATGTGACACATCCTCATGTGCCATAACCAACTATCATTAATATGAGTCATAAAATAATGACCATCAACACCCTTGAGCTGATAGATATTTCCATATGTCCTCTTTCCAGCATCAATCACAATTTCAAACCCTTGTCTAATTTCACATCCATCATTCTAAAACATAAGATTGTATCCTTTGCTACATGTTTTACCAACACTCAAGAAGTTATTCCTTAAACCTTTAACATAGTAAAAATCTTCAGTATTATGCTTGCCATCAAAACTGATTGAACCTATTCCATTAATCTTAGTGCACCTAAATCATCTCCAATTTTAACAAGTCCTCCATCATATTTTTCAAGTTTAACAAACTTACACTTGTCTCTGGTCATATGATTTGAGCAACCACTATCAATAACCCAATAGTTCTTATCCTCTCTAACATGAAAAGTAGATGCAAAATACCTCTAGTATTATCATTTTTCTCCAAAACACTTTCCTTCACACAACATTCAGAGTTAGCAGAACCAAATTCATCTTTTAAAGCCAAGAACAAACATTCATTATCATCAACATCTCCATAATCAAATTCATCATTAGAAACACTAGCATCTTCTCTAGCATAATAGCTTTTCTTGATAATCTTTCATTTGTTTTCCTTATTCTTAGTGTTCACCTATTTCTATTTTTACATCTCAAAGCATAGTGAAAAATCACCTATGCAAACAACTTCAGGTATGTCTTAAAACCCAAATATTCCTTCAACTTCAACTTTGAATGATATGGAAATAGAACCTATGCAAAAAACTCCAGGCATGTCTTCAAATCCACCTCCCAATGATATGGAAAATTCACCTATTCAAACAATTTATCTAGGTATGTCTTAAAACCAAAGTATTGATAACATTGATCTTAGTTATTTAGATAAAGTTGGATAAACCATTGATGGTATCAACAATTCTAGTTTTGAAACAATGCAAAAAAGACAATGATTAAATATCTTATATGAATGCAAATGAGAATGAGATCCCTCATATTGATGAAAATGAGAATGAAATCCCTTTTATGTTTGAAAATGAAAATGAAACCCATTGCGTGAATGAAAATGAAACCCCTTGTATGAATGAACATGAAAATGTTTTTTTTTATAATTGAAAAAGATGTGCTAGATAACCTTCTTGGTAAATTTTCTTGGAGACAAATGAGAACTTATGGAAATAGAATATATAGAATGTTTTTTTATAGAAAGGAATTAGAATTTCAATGTCAACTCATGATGCAATTGATGAGAATGTCAAAAATGAGAAAAGTGATGAAAAAATTAGGATGTTTTGTAAAACCAAAAAAGAAAGATGATTCAATAGAACAAGTCATATCTAGTGTTGCTAATGATATTGATTTTATAGGTAATAAAATTCATTCTAAAGATAAGAATGCAGCTCATCATGCAATAGCAACTACTCTAGTTAATAAAACAACTTCAAATAAAAAGACTGTTAAGTAAGATTAGTAAATGTATAAAAGTAAATACTAAAACTTTGATAAGAGTTGCCAAAAGAAGAGAAAGTATTGAAAAATATCCAATTAATCAATGTTGGAGTTTTAGTGGTAGACTCCCAAGGTTAGACATGAAATTAAATAATGAAATAAAATATTTAATCAAAAAATATTGGTATGACAATACAAGAGTATCACCTAACATTAGAGATGTTTTAAAATTAAGGGTGGATTCCAAAATTCATGAACCTCATCCAAAGCATCTCTTAGATATGACTCAAATTGAATTATATGATTTTTTTTAAGATGATTCAATCTTACCATTTAATATTAGCATAAGTCAAAGATCATTCAAAAAATGTAGACCTTGGTATGTTAGAATTTATAAAAAATGAATCTCTTGTTGTTGTAAGACTCATGTACAATTTCATTTTTATTATGATATTTTTCAATATATACATTGTACTTTGCATGCTGACCAAATTATGCAGGGCATTTGTGGTATTAATATGCCACCTAAAATAATCAAATATTTTATAGCAGGTTTGTTTTTTGAACCCTCTAATGGAAACTTATTTTATTTAAAAGCATGTATTTCTAAACAATGCAATAGATGTGGTAACTTTTCATTGTTAGGAGAATGTATGCATGAAAGTAGTTTAGATGAATTTGGACTAATTAATGGATGTAAAAAAATTAAAAATATTGAGTATTCTTTAAAAGATGGAATATTTGGAAAACGTTGTGAGCTAATTGTGGAAAAATTTAGTGTGTATGCATTTATTAAAGAATTTAAAGATAAGATTGTACCTAAATATGTTAAACACTCTCAATATGCTCATTGGTTTGATATTCAATTTTGTTTATGTAAAAACACATTCCCGATTTAAACTATATTGCCAGTTGTTGATTTTGCTGAAAATTATACTCTTACTCCACAAGAAGAAATTCAATCACAACATTATAATTCATTGCAAGTAGCTATACTTGTTCATATTGTATATATAGACATGCAGATGATAGTAGAGAAGATAATATAATTTTTTTGAGAGAGTACCATTTTTATGTAAGTGATAATTGATTACATTTATCTTAGTTTGTTAAATATTGTTTTGATATAATAAAAATTTAAAAGAGAGGAATTCAAATGATAGAACATCTCATATAGTCGGAGAATTGCATGGGTCAATTCAAGAATGCTAGAATGTTTTATTGGTTATGTAGAGTTCATAAGGAAAATAATATCCAGAACATGTGGAGTGTTTTTGAAGTTGGACATGGTAAAGGAGAACACGATGGAGTAGGTGCATGTGTGAAAAGATCTCTTGCTAGAGAGAAACTAAAATTTGAGGATGCTGCAAAATTCAAAGACATACGTACAATTGTAGATTGGTGCAATACAAAATTATCTACAAGAACAAGTGAGAACTCAATAATTTGACACTTCTTTTGGTTAGTTGAAGAAAATGATATTCTTACTCAACAAGATTGTGAAATAATTAATGGATCTACAAAATGGCATTCCTTTAAGATTTCAAATAAAAACACATGGACAATATGGACAAGGGAGATTGCATGTTTTTGTCAATTTTGTATTGCAGTTGATTGGGAGGCATGTGAAAATACGGAATGGGTTGAAGAATGGAAAAAAAAAAGAGCCTTAACACCTACATTGACACATGTTCAACATGGAATGACAATTGAAGATAATCAAGTGTTCACATTAGATGATTATGATCATGTTTCAGATCTTGTACAAGAAGGTACATTATTTATTGAGTTGAATTTTATATGTATGCATGTTTATATGTGAATTAAATATAAGTCACTCTTTATTGATTTTTTTTATTAGGATATGTGTATACTGTTGTAGCACCTGAGGGGAATGAAGAGGATATAGAGTATTAGTTGGCTAGATGTGTTGAGAGAAATCATAAGTTGGTACATCCTAGAGTGGATGATGACAACTTTGAGTATCCAAGTAGTTTTGTGGTTGTTGTTGGCACTTGGCTTTGAAAATATCTGATAAGAAAGAATTTTTTTCCTCTATTTTAAGATTATGAAAGACACAAGAATATTATACATTATTCACATTTGATTTTGGAAAAAGTGTCATGGAAACTTTCAATGGATTATCATCATACAATCATAAATGAAATACAAAAAAGAGAGGATGTAGATGGTACAACGAAGTAAATAAATATAGGTAAGTATATAGTTGTATATATATTTAATTGATAGTCAATATATAGTTAAAAATTTATCACATATACATGTCTATATATATTTGTCTTTAGTCATTTCCTAATTAAAGTCTTATATCATTTTTTGTTTCAGGTCTCCCAAAACTAGATGCCTTACAAAAAAGAGAGGACATGCATATATATTACAATGGAATTTGAATCTAGAGACAGGTAGCTATATATAGTTCTAGATACATTTAATTGATAGTATAAGTATAAAACTAAATAATTCATTTTCATTTTATAAAAAATTATAATTGATTTCACATCCCCTTAATCCATTCTATTAGGACCCCTTAAGCCATCCTCTTATCTACCCTTAATACATCCTCTTGCATCCCCTTAAGTCACTCTCTTAATTCCCCTTAAGCCATCCTTTCAGGACCCATTAAGCCATATAATCTTATCTACCCTTAATCCATCATCTTGAATCCTCTTAAGTCACTCTCTTAACTCCCCTTAAGTATTCCTATTAGTAAACCTTAATAAATATCCTCATATATCTACCCTTAGTCCATCCTATTTCATCCCCTTAAGTCTCTCTATTAATTCCCCTTAAGCCATCCTCTTAGGACCCCTTAATCCATATTCTTAGATATCTACCCTTCATCCATCCTCTTGCATTCCCTTAAGTCACTCTCTCAACACACCTTAAGCCATCCTCTTAGGATCCCTTAAGCCATATCCTATTATGTACCCTCAATCCATCACCTTGCATCCCCTTAAGTCACTCTCTCAACTCCCCTTAAGCCATATCCTCTTATCCACCTTTAATCTATCATCTTGTATCCCCTTAAATCACTCTCTTAACTCCCCTTAAGTCTTCCTTTTAGTACCCCTTAATACATATCCTCATATATCTACCCTTAATCCATCTTATTGCATCCCCTTAAGTCTCTCTATTAATTCCCCTTAAGCCATCCTCTTATGACCACTTAAGCCATATCCTCTTATCTATCCTTAATCCATCTTCTTGCATCCCCTTAAGTCACTCTCTTAACTTTAGGGTTCTTCTCCTAGGACTTAGGTCCTAGGGTTAAGGATTTAGGATCTTCATATCCTAGGGTTCATGAGATGCTTAGAATAACAAATCTATATGGGTTAAGATTTTAGGGTTCATCTCCTAGGCTTTGGGTCCTATGGTTTAGGGTTTCTAGGGTTCATGAGATGTTTAGAATAATAAATCTATATGGGTTAAGGGTTTAGGGATCATCTCCAAGGCCTTAGGTTATATGGTTTATAGTTTAGGGTTTCTAGGGCTCATGAGATGCTTATAATAACAAATTTGTATGGGTTAAGGATATAGGGTTCATCTCCTAGGCTTTAGGTCCTATGGTTTATGGTTTATAGGGTTCACAAGTTGCTTATAACCTTAGAATTAAAAATCTAATATGGGTTTATGGTTTAGGTCCTAGGGTTAAAGGTTTAGGATTTCTAGGGTTCATGAAATGCTTAGAATAAAAAATATATATGGGTTAAGGGTTTAGGGCTCATCTCATAGACCTTAGGTACTAGGGTTAAGTGTTTAGTATCATCATATCCTATGGTTCATGAGATGCTTAGAATAACAAATATATATGGGTTATGGGTTTAGGATTTATCTCCTAGGCCTTAGGTCCTACAGTTTAGGGTTTAGGGTTTCTGGGGTTCATGAGATGCTTATAATAACAAATCTATATGCATTAAGGGTTTAGGGTTTATCTCCTAGGATTTAGGTCCTAGGGTTAAGGCTTTAGGATATTCATATCCTAGGGTTCATGAGATTATTACAATAATAAATCTATATGGGTTAAGGGTTTAGGGTTCATATCCTAGGCCTTAGGTCCTATGTTTTAGGGTTGAGGGTTTCTAGGGTTCATGAGATGCTTAGAATAACAAATCTATATGGGTTAAGGGTTTAGGGTTCATCTCCTAGGCTTTAGGTCATAGGGTTAAGGGTTTAGGATCTTCATATCCTAGGGTTCATGAGATGCTTAGAATAACAAATCTATATGGGTTAAGGGTTTAGGGTACATCTCCTGGGCCTTAGGTCCTATGGTTTAGGGTTTAGGGTTACTAGGGTTCATGATATGCTTAGAATAACAAATCTATATGGGTTAAAGGTTTAAGGTTCATCTCCTAGGCTTTAGGTCCTAGGGTTAAGGGTCTAATATCTTCATATCCTAGGGTTCATGAGATGCTCAGAGTAACAAATCTATATGGGTTATGGGTTTAGGGTTCATCTCCCAGGCTTTAGGTCCTATGGTTTAGGGTTTAGGGTTTCTAGGGTTCATGATATGCTTAGAATAACAAATATATATGGGTTAAGGGTTTAGGGTTCATTTCCTAGGATTTAGGTCCTAGGGTTAAAGGTTTAGGATCTTCATATGCTAGGGTTCATGAGATGCTTAGAATAAAAAATCTATATGGGTTAAGGGTTTAGGGTTCATCTCCTAGGATTTAGGTCTTAGTGTTAAGGGTTTAAGATTCATATCTTAGGGAAATTCATGAGATGCTTAGAATAACAAATCTATATATGTGTTAAGGTTTTAGGGACCATATCCTAGGCTTTAGGTCCTAGGGCTAATGATTTAGAATTCATATCCTAGGGTTCACAAGATGCTTAGAATAGAAAATCTATATGGGTTAAGGGTTAAGGGTTCATTTCCTAGGCTTTTGGTCCTATGGTTTAGGGTTTAGGATTTATAGGTTTCACAATATTCTTAGAAACTTAGAATAAAAAATATAATATTGGTTAAGGATTTAGGTCCTAGGGTTAAGGGTTTATGATTTATAGGGTTCAAAAGATGATTAGAATAGCAACCACTCCATTTTGCTAAGGGGTCCTATGGGCATACAAGTGCCTTTTTATGTCACGATTCTCACAAAAAATGTTAAATTCATTTGAGGTGAATTCTCCACCTCTATTAGACCTCAAACATTTGATCTTCAAATCCATCTCATTTTCAACCATAACTTTAAATGTTTTAAATCTATCAAGGGCTTCATATTTTTCTTTAAAAAAGTAACCCATGTCATTCTAGAGTAATCATCAATCAAAAGTATGAAATAACTATCACCTTGAAGAATTCTCTCTTGTAGCAACACAAAGGTCTGTGTGTACCAATTCCAACAATCTCGTAGAATATTGTTCCTTTCCCTTGAAAATACTTCTAGTTTATTTTCCAAATTGACAATCTCTACAAGCAACATTGATGGGCTTTGTATTCCTCAAAATATCTCTCATTGCTAGAACTAAAATGATTCTAACCAGGTCATGAAAATTGATGTGACACATCCTTCTATTCCATAACTAACTATCATTAATCTGAGTCATAAAATAATGGCCATCAACACCCTTAACCTAATAGATGTTTTCATGTGTCCTCTTTCCAACAACAATCACTGTTTTGAACCCTTTTATGATTTCACAACCATCATCCTAAAACATAAGATTGTATCCTTTGCTACATGTTTGTCCAAAAATCAAGAATTTATGCCTTAAACCTTTAACGTAGTAAACATCTTTAGTAGTATTCTTGCCATCAAAACTGATTGAACCTATTCCATAAATCTTAGCACCTAAATCATCTCTAAATTTCACAAGTCCTCCATCATATTTTTCAGGTTTAACAAACTTACTCTTGTCTCTATTCATATGATTTGAGAAACCACTATCAATAACCCAATAGTTCTTATACTATCTAACATGAAAATTAGATACCAAAGTACCTCCAGTATTATCCTTTTTCTCCAAAACACTTTCCTCCACACAAATTTTATAGTTAGCAAAACTAAATTCATCTTTTATAGCCAAGAAAAAAAAATCATTACCATCACATATCCATAATTAGATTCATAATTAGAAATTATCGCATCTTCTCTAACATAATAGCTTTTCTTGATCATCTTTTCTTTATTTTCCTCATTCTTATTGTTCACAAAACTCTATTTGGACATCTCGATGCATAGTGACCTATATTTCCACGACTGAAAATTTTGAAAGGTAATTTACCTTTGTACTTACCAATGCCCTTTTTCATTCTTATTGAAAAGTTATCTTCCACTTCATCAAGATCATCTCTATTTGAATCTTCAACTTTTTATTTATTTTCCAATCTTGAAAGTGTAGTAATGGAAAAAGTATACCTTTTTCTCTTTGCTTGCTTGTTTGGCCCCTCCTTAAGAACTAGGTCTAATGGTACCTTGATTTAGTGTGGTAATGTGCTTGAAAAATTCACATTAGGTCTTGGTACATTGTGAACTAATGAACATAAATGGTACCTTGCTAAAGTGTTGTGAAGTGTTGTAACACACTTTCACACTTTTCTAAGGTTTTATTAATTAACTACACCTAATAAATCTCTTTTTAAACTTAATCCTACCTTATCTAAAGTGTTGTAAAGTGTTGTAACACACTTTCACCCTTTTCTAGGGTTTTCATCAATAATTAGGCTTCTTTATGCTATATTTGGTCCTATTTTGCATCTGCAAGCCTCATTTAATGCATCTTTTTGAGGATAATCTCAACAAAAATCAATACCAAATCATAATTCAAGTGTTTTAGGTTGAATGGCCCTAGATTTAGTGATTCAAAACTCATTCTCCATGTTGGGTGAATGAGTCCCACCTATATTTTTGGGTCCAGAACCTGGTTTCACACATTTTTAAGCATTTTAAAGTTTGGTCCCATACATTATGCCTGATGGGACTCATTCATCACCTTGGGAGAATGAGTCCCATGTGGCCCAAAATAAAAATTAATTCAAAATTTTGGTAGTATTTTATCCTCCTAGATCTGATGTCGGCTTGTAGTGTTGTAATTTTGGGAATTATTGCATAAGTATAAATAAAAGGTTATTTCACTCACTTTGATCCTAACATCCTAAGCATTGAAGAGATCACCCCAAGCATTCAAGTATTCATCCTTATAGCAAGTTTCAGTTTACAAGTGCATTCAAGGGTAGATTATCAAGCATTTTAGAGTAGCATTCAAGCATCATGTCAAGGACTTAATGCATCACGTTTGTTTTGGATCTAACAATTGTGATGTAGGTTTTTATGATTTAAGCTAGCATTTAATTCAAGATCTATCCTATTCAAGCAAGATTCAAGATTTTCATCCATTGGAGCCATCTCATACATGTTTGCAACACTTCATTGTTAGGGTTTGGTGAGTTGCAACATCATAGTTTGTTCATTCATCATTCTCCATTTCTATTTCATTTTATTTCAAGGTTTGATTACCAAAATGATGTTTAACGAAGGAAAACCCCTATCCACTAACCCAACAACATTTCCCCCTCTCCTTTGTGTGTGATTTGTAGGTCTAGGTTGTAGATTTACTAAGGAGAAAGATTGGAGAAAAGTTTTGAAAGTTGTCATCAAGCCTTGGAGAATATTGGAGAACACTTATAGGTTGCAAATCAGGGTTTCAGATCTAGGAATCAATCAGGAAGGATAGAGTAGATAGAGAAGAGAAAGATCAGACTTTGTTCAGCTTTAGAAAACCCTAACTAGACTAATTCACCACTTCTGGCAAATGAATCCTAGTTTCAATCAAAATTTAGGTTTTTGCAACTTCAGATACCCATTAGGTAGATTCTTGTTCTCACACAAAAATCTAGATTTTGGACTGATTCGCCTAGCTTGGAGAATGAGTCTCTCTCAATATTAAAGGTAGAAATTCTATTATTTCAGACCCCCTTTCATCTGTTAGAATTAGGTGTTGTACACCTTGCATAATGTTTGTAATATTTTATTTATTTATTATGTGTGTGGTGCACCTAGGGGTTTTCTAGGTGAACGTGCATCCAAGGAGTTATAATGTTGGGGCCACTTTGTTGTATGTAACATTGGGACATAATTGTTAAATGTAATTATTTAATATTTGGGAATAATAATAAAATAATAAAGTACCCAATATTAAATGTGGGGTCACATGATGTAGTATTTTTGGGCACATGGTTTATGTAATACCACTTGGTGGTTTTGTGGGAGCTTGTTTCTATAAAAGCAACCACATGGGTAGTTGTTTAGGGTTGGATCAAAAGTTGGTCAAGGTTGGACAGTTTGCTGCAGGTTAGCAGGTTGAGCTTGTGCATGTGTGAGGGTTTGAAGTATGGCATGGGATGTGTGGATTCATGCTTGGTCACATGGAATGCATGGATAGCTTGTGCTTCAGAAGTGTTCATAGAGTCTCTGCAGATGTATTGTAATGGGTTTTCATTGCTGAATAATACATGGAGTGTGGATGCTTTTGGAGGCTGGTTTTTTCCCTCTTGAGGGTTTTCCCAGGGTATATCTTGTGTCTTCTTTGATGGGTATGTTGTCTATTCTCTTGCATGTTGATGTTGAGTATTTTACTTGCATGTTTCAGATTTGGGTTATGTGGAAATTGTCATTACATGGCTGCATAGTTTCCTTACAAGTGGTATCAGAGCTTTGGTTATTGGATTGGATAACCCTAGGTTGCATGAGAGAATGAAAGACAATGGCAAGATATAGGGTTTTGTAGGTGTTTTATTGCAGATCTGAGGGTTTTAGGTTTGCTGTTATGATGGGTTGTTTGCAGATTTGGGGTGTGAAAAACTTTTGACAAAATAGGGTTTCTTGGTCATGCATTTAAATGAGAGTTTTGGGGGTGAGCTTTCACAGATGACCTCCTGGGAAAAATTGGACCTCATGGTTGGATTCAAGTTGGCTGAGAGAGAAATTTTGACATATAACATGCCCTATTTTGATTACAGAAAAAAAATACATCCCTTGTTTAGCCGTACGGGCGTCGACAGTACAGTGGTCGCAGAAAAATAAAAAAATAAAAAATAAATATATATATCCCGTATGAATATTTTGTACCTGCAAAATAAACACAAAAAAAACAATTATTAGAAATTAAAAAAAAAAAACATTTGTGAAAATGTTTTGGGGGTCCTTGAGACCCCCGCCGCATACTCAGTACCACCCGTACCTACGGTGAGGTGTGAGAATACTGTCGGCGAGAATGCTTGCTGGCTTCAGTGGATAAGCAGCCCGGCGATTACCACAATAGAAGCGAGTGCCCGGCTTCCGCCAAATGCGCGTAATGGGCTTTAAAAATTCAGAAAAATTAAATTAAAATCAAAAACAAAAAAAAATATATATATATTTTTGTGGGGAGGGCCCACGACCAGAGTACCCTGTCGACGCGAGTATCGACTATGGTGATGTGAAGCCGATCGGCAGCCCGGCGGCGATGCAGCGTCGGCTTTGGCGGCGTTATGCCTTACGACCAGCTAAGAACTTAAACAAATAAAAATAAAATTTTAATTTTTCCAAAATCCAACCATTTAATCTTTAACTACTTGGACTTCATTTTTCAAAGCGGTTACGTGGAACACGCCGAATTAAGATGCGGAGGTGGAAGAAATTTTATTTTTGAAAAAATTAATTAAATTTAAATGGGATTTGGAATCGCCGCCCACCACCACGGGCGCCGCTGGGCATACGAGGAAAACCACCCTAAAGGTTGATTTACATCAGTTTTTTCAAATAGACACATAACTTTCACCCGAGGTTATTGGTTTTCAACTTCTTCGGTTGTTGGAAAGCTGATTCTGAGAACTACGCAGTGGTATAGGTTTTGTTCCATTATTTTTCAGTTTTGATAGTGTTTTGCTTGGTTGAAGTCAGATGTTTATTTTGAGCTTTGAGAGGGCATATCGGGTGCATACGGAGTCGGATTTTGGACTTCGAACAGTCAACGGAAAGCTTGTTCAGAGTACTTTACAGTGGATCAGGTTTGGAGTTATTTTGGCATGGTTTATTTGCTGTTTTTCTTCACCTGAGCTATTTATGGGTCTCTTTGACTATGGTGTTATTATGAGCTTATGGATTGTCGGATTTGGGATATTTGATATTGGATTCATTGTATGCTCAGTTGTACATCTCAGATTATTCTACTTTTGACATGGTTATCAGCATGTATGTTGCATTGTTGTATCTACAAGTTGTGCAATGTTGTAGGCGGTCTATACTTACTTGTTGCACCTATGACTTGGATATGGGTTGTCTTTGCCCATTGATATTTCAGTGTTGATGCGTGATCAGTTTTGGTGGCTTGGTTTAGTCACTTGGTTTGCTGATTTGGTTGTCATGTTGAGGAGGTGAGATGGTATTACCAGGTACAGTCATGATATGAGATCTATGTAGTTGACTATGATTATGCAGATATGTGGACACGGTTGGGTTGATTTGTTGGTATATTTGGTGGTGATCATGATGTCATGGATGTTTCTTGTGCATTAGAGACTTTGGCATGTTATGATGGTTTATGCAGGTGCATTGATTGGTGGTATTGGATTGGTTCCTGATTATGGTTGTGGCGGTGTATCTTCTTGGTTTAGGAGATTGGTATCATGATGTCATGGATAGCTTGGTTACACGGTTCAGTGGGAGCTTGTGACAGTGATGGATTGGAGGTGATGGATATGATGGTTTGGCGGTGTATCTTCTTGCTTTAGAGGATGGTTATCATGTTGTCATTGAGAGCTTGGATTCACAGGCTTTGTGTGAGCTTATGACAGTGTTGGTTTTGTGCATCATGGTGCCATGGGATTGCTCGGTATCACGGTTCAGTGGGAGCATTTGGAAATGATGTGGATCCATTGGTTATTATGGATGGTTGTCTTCAGCAGGTGATCTTTGGTGTCATGGAGGAGCTCTTGGATTCTGTGTGCTACAGTGAGAGTTCTTTGACATCAGGTGTTGGAGATGTTGAGGTATTATTTATGACTTGTTGGTTTTGACAGGTGATCCTTGGTTGTAGGATGGTTTTGTTATTATGTCATGGTATACTCTTGATTACTAGTTTAGAGTAGTGGCATGGTGCATATTATGATGATTTATTCATGTGATCTTCTTTTGAGAGGATGTGAGATCATGGTGTCATGTTTATGTTCCTGATTCTATAGTTGGAGCTATGATTTTGATCTTGGTTGGTTCTCTTTGTATTGAGTACATTGATCATTTGCTTGGTGTTTAGCATGGATTGATTGGTTACAAGTGCTCATGGATACTTGGAGACTTAGGTGAGGCTTGGTGTTCTCTTGTGATTAGAGACATGTTGTTGATATGGTTACTCTTGATGAGGTTTTAGAAGGAAGTCTGAGGGAGCCTACACCTTGGTTGGACGTGAGTTCAACATGGACCGAAGAGGAGAGTGTTCTTGGTTGAGTCATGATGACTTGGATATCTTGGAGGAGCATTCTCATTCCTCACTCTTGGTCTACTCGGTGGTTCACTTGAGAGGTATTGCCCATTATTCTTTCAGGTGCATTATGTTTATGCTTTGTCTTCTCATGGATATGGATCTTGAGCCATGGATATTTGGTTTCTGGAGGGTTCATTTGAGGAGTGTTGGCATGTTTATCTCCTTGTACATGTTGGGTTTAGGAGATGGTTTATTGGGCTGATTTCCTTGGTTTGGGAATGGTTACTTTGAGTTTGATCTTCTTGTTTTGAGATGCTTACATCCATGTTAGTTACATATGTTATGTTTGATCTTGGCGATTGGATGGATGGATGTGGTTATGGATTTTGTTATGGGGTGTTATGGAGGAGATCATACTTGACACAGTTGGCATTTAGAGGTGTGTGTGTAGGAGGACATGCTACAAGTGTTTGGTTTGCAGGTTTTGCTTATCATTGTGGATGTTCCTTGGTACTACATGTTTACTTCTATGAGATGCTGGTAGTAGACTTGGTATGCCTTTGTGATGGTTCCTTTTTGGGATGTTAATGAAGCGACGCGTTGAATGCGCTCATTCCAGGTTTGCATTCATCTTGACATTGCCCATGCAGTGGGAGCTCCTAGATGTGTATGTCATGCTTTGACAGGTTTGCACATGGAGTTTGTTATTGTGGTTTATGGGTGGATATGTTGTTGGCATAAGTTTACTATGTTATATATGTATACCTTTGGAGGTATGGATAGTTGGATGTGTTGGCACTTGTTGTGAGTGTCATTTCAGCTATGGTGATTTATTCTTGACAACTACTGGTGCATATTGGATTCAGTGTTTGTGTTTTGAGATATCAGGTTGAGGGAGGTTTATGCTTCTTTGTGACAGTTAGTGTGACATCTCTTTGGATGTGTTCATATCTTAGTGCAGTTGGCATGGTGGAGGATGGGAGCATTCATGGATGAGATGGTGGTCACCTTGGTTCTTGTTATAGGTATCTTGATGGAGCACATGGAGCACTTGGATTCCTGGATTGTACATGTTGCCTATGGAGTTTATTTGTTACCCCCTTATGCAATGTATACAACAAGTGGGAGATTGTTAGAATTAGGTGTTGTACACCTTGCATAATGTTTGTAATATTTTATTTATTTATTATGTGTGTGGTGCACCTAGGGGTTTCTAGGTGAATGTGCATCACAAGGAGTTATAATGTTGGGGCCACTTTGTTGTATTTAACATTGGGACATGTAATTGTCAAATGTAATTATTTAATATTTGGGGAATAATAAAAATAATAAAGTACCCAATATTAAATGTGGGGTCACATGTAGTATTTTTGGGCACATGGTTTATGTAATACCACTTGGTGGTTTTGTGGGAGCTTGTTTTCTATAAAAGCAACCACATGGGTAGTTGTTTAGGGTTGGATCAAAAAGTTGGTCAAGGTTGGATAGTTTGCTGCAGGTTAGCAGGTTGAGCTTGTGCATGTGTGAGGGTTCGAAACATGGCATGGGATGTGTGGATTCATGCTTGGTCACATGGAATGCATGGATAGCTTATGCTTCAGAAGTGTTCATGGAGTCTTTGCAGATGTATCATAATGGGTTTTCATTGTTGAATAATACATAGAGTGTGGATGCTTTTGGAAGCTGGGTTTTTCCCTCTTGAGGGTTTTCGAGAGGGTATATCTTGTGTCATCTTTGATGGGTATGTTTTCATTCTCTTGCATGTTGATGTTGAGTATTTACTTGCATGTTTTCAGATTTGGGTTATGTGGAAATTGTCATTACATGGTATAGTTTCCTTACACATCCATCTAGATTTCAATTGAACATATTCTTTTTTATAGTTTTTTGTTTTGTTTCACTTGTATTTCTAGGTCATTTAGTGTTAGTATGCATTGAATTGGGGTTTTTCATTTCATCTTTCATTTCAAATTTCAATACATTTTTCTTTCCAAGTTCTTACTTGGTGTTGAACCCCTTATTATTTTGTAATCATCCTAGGACAACCCTATTGCAAGATCCTCTTTTCTCCTTTGCATTTAGGATCTAGGGTTACTACATGAGATGTATTAAGTGGAAAGTGGAATTTATACTTTATGCCCTAAAGTCATCGATAGCATTCAAATAGCCATTTTTCTTTAACACATTTTGTAGGGTGAACCTACATTTAGAACATTATAATTCTAATTTGGGGTGCATCATCATCCTAGATTTGGCTTGCATTAACATTGCATTAGACTCTGCATTAGTTAATTGGCACTCTAGGGTTTCTAATTTTGCATTAGTGAAAGATCATATAGCTTTAATTTTTTCATCTCATTTCATTGAAAATAAAACACTCTACATTTGCACTTAGTTTACAGATCATACAACATAAAAAAATATTATAAAAATCAATTGAAATGTTTTGAAAATTTTGAAAAAATCCCTACTAGGACTCATTCGCCACCTTGGGAAAATTAGTCCCTATGCACATTCTGCATTGCATTTTCTAACATTCAAAGTTCTATTTTTTATTTTTTGTTTTCTATTTGTAGCTTTTTGTTTTAGTTTATAGAATTTTTGTTATAAGAATTTCATTGTTCTTAGCTTATATTGCATTTTCATTCATCTTGCATTTAGTATCGCTTGTATGAGTATTTGGTGTCCTATTGCTAATATTGTAGTGAAACAAAGTTTGAGACTCATGTCATCCCACGATAGCACAATCGTTGTGGATCTTGGGTTGTCTAGCTCTTTCATTCCTAGTATTGACACTAGTACACTAGGTTTGGACCATACCCTTAACAACTCTTTGGATTCAAGTAGTGTGATGTATGATGAAACAAGGAATGATAGGTCCTTCAAGAAAACATAATTCAAATTCATGAAGATTTATAAAACCTCCAACATCAAGTGCAAAATGACAACATTTCAACTACTACCATCCCTACTATAGACAACATTCACTGCATGCTTGAAAGTGGAGATGGACTTGACCTTCTAAAAAAATAGTTCAAATCTTTGGAAAACATCTCACCTCAACCACTAGTTTTCCTTTATCTACAACAAATGTCACAATCCAAGGAGGAACTCATATTCCTCCTCCCACAATAATTGCCTCAATTCTTACCTATACCAACCCTCAAGTCGTAACAAAAATGCAACCAACTAGTAATGTGATTCCTTCCTTGTGTATTTCTACTAGCATCTAGGCTAATACCTTTGTGGCATTGCATACCACATCTCCTACCACTCTACCACCCATAAGAATTCCACTCACTTGTCCTTCGAGCACATACACCACCTCACCTTTTTCACTTATATCTCATAACACAAGCAATGACCCTCTCATAAATCAACTCTTCCAAACTATTTCATTCCTTCAAAAAAAAAATTCCACCATCAACCAAAATCAAAATGGCCCACCTACATATTATGTCAAAAGTAGTCCATTTTCCTTAGAGATATTGTGAACACCAATGCCACAAGGTGTAGAGGTGCCTAGATTCAAGAAATATGGAGGAAAGGGAGATCTTTCTAACCATGTTAATGCTTATACTGCCTTATGTAGTGACTTTTTCCATGATGATAAAATCTTGGCTAAGCTTTTCCCAAGGTCCTTGAAGGATACTACCTTGGAGTGGTTTTATTCTTTACCAAACAGCTCAATTCATTCATTCAATGAACTTTTTGAGGGATTTGTTAACCATTTCCAAGTGCATATGACTCCTAAGATGAACTTGGCTGATTTGATGAGATGCAAGAAAAAAGAAGAAGAAAATATAACTGACTTTATCTCACACTACCAATCGCTTTATTCCTAAA
The DNA here is from genome assembly GCA_007258455.2 of Sequoia sempervirens. Taxonomy (NCBI): domain Eukaryota; kingdom Viridiplantae; phylum Streptophyta; class Pinopsida; order Cupressales; family Cupressaceae; genus Sequoia; species Sequoia sempervirens. The sequence continues at coordinate 137,731 of VDFB02175543.1, forward strand.
TCAATGTCAAGGTTCTCGATCCTCATCTTCAAAATATGTTTATAGAAAATTTGAAAAGAAAGATACAAGATAACCCTACCATGATGAAATTATCATCCTTTATGCATTTGTGTACTTTCTGATCCATGATTATCAAAATTTGATTCGTAGTCGAGATACAAAATCCACTTCTAGCCGACTTGAGAAGTATGAGCCTGCAAACTAGAATGATTCCCAACCTTTTAGAAAATAGAATAAAGGCTTCCTTCAATTCAACCCCCCTCAACAAACAACTTGGAATGTCAATAACCAAGTAGTTGTTGTTAAAGCCATGATACCCTTTACCTATGGAGACTTGAAAAGATAATTCATCTTCTTACCCTATACCCTTCATAACACAATTCCCCAACTCATAGAATAGAAGATGATTACCCTAACCCCCGTTAAAATACTAAGTCCTAGTAAACCATTACCCGCAAGCTATAGACCAAAATCTTACTACCATTATCACCGACAAAATGGACATGACATAGAACATTTCAAGTGTCTTAAACATCTTGTGCAAGACCTCATTGATTTCGGTTGTCTTTCCATTAGAGGTGTTAGTGATCAAGGAAATAAGTTCATTGCCCCTCCTAACCAAAACTTGCAAACCTTTACCAACCCTATGCCTAATCATAACATTTCATTTGTCAAATCTAGTGAAAATACAAAGAATGATGTGATGAATTTTGATACAGATGATGATAACAATGATCCTATGGATGACAATGTAGGAGTGATAGATGTCATTCCTCATAAGGGAAAACTAAAAATACTCTGGACATTGCTTTCTCCTCTAAGGATATATTTAAACATGCACCTGAGGGTCCTCTTTACATAGCTAGATGAATCTATGACAAGCCCACTACTGGGATACTAATAGATCCCGCCTGTGGAGAGAATATGATCATGATCAAGGAATTCTTGCTTTTGCATGAACTCTATCAAGATATATATGATAAACTGAAAGCATGGATGAAGATGCATAATGGTTTTTCTTGCCCTATGATGGGATCAATCACTCTTCCTTTACAAATAGGACCAAAAACATTAGATATCTCATTCTCCATCATCCCACAATCAGACCAATTTCATGTGAAGCTAGGTTACCCATGGCTTCGCTCCATGAAATATTTCCCTTTGGTTGTGCATAAATTCTTAAAGTTTCCCTTTGACAATGAATTTTTCACCCTCCATCACAGTGGTTTTAATCTCTTGTCCTCCAAAGGTAACTTTTCCGTAGATTTATTTTGGCCCAAGCCTATAGAACCTATAAAACCATGAGAATTCTTCTTTTTCTTGTCTTATCAAAAGTTCAAGGCAAAGAAGATAACATAACTATCCCTCTGAATCATGTCCTCACCCACCACTGAACCTACTATCCTAGATGAAACCACGATTGAGCCTAAAGAAATTCCAAACAATCAAGACCAACCTAAGATACAACCTTCACCTATTTCCTACAAAAGATCAAGAGACAACAAAAACAATCTCTTATGGTTCCTTTCATTCCTCCCCTTAGGGAAGAAAAGAAACCTATGCTTGATAAACCCACTCCTACACAAATGCAACTTGAAAACAAAACTACAAGAAACAAAGGTGCTAGATGGCATAGGCATTGACACTGTGCCCTTCCTCATAGGTTACATGATGAAATAAATAAAGAAAATTAAAATCTAAACTTGACTAAGTAATGCATGATGAATCTACCCTCGCCTAAAAAATAAACAACCCAATACAAAAGCCATAACAAGAGCTAAAACCTTCTTTAGATATTATCATTTGACCTCTTTTTGTGATTAACTTAGATATTATCATACCTCAAAACAAAGTTTGAGGTGTATCCCATTGATTGGGATAGGCATATCTTCTCCATCCATTGATG
>VDFB02175545.1:0-23679 GCA_007258455.2 Sequoia sempervirens
TGATGGTGAGGTGATTTTGGTTTGATGTTCAAGGATGGATGAAGGTTTGATTTTGATCCTATGTTTACCTAAAGAGACACTTGTTTACTAGACCTCAGTTTTGAAGAACATGCTTTTCTCTAGACAAGGTGTTCAAATTCACGGAAAAGATTGGGATTCTGACAATAATAAAATGAGTACAATCTAGGATTGTTCCTTGAGGCTTTCCTGTAAAAATTAAAAAGCATTCTTTGTCTGAATTCGTATAGCATTGAGAGATGCATTTGGTGATCTTTTGGACTAAGATCTTTTACCTTTGGTTTCTTGATGTTGATCTTGCATGAGATCATTGGGGACACATGTGTGGGGTCCAATTGTTTTTAGTCTTTTCTTAATGAATTTGTTTTACCACAAACACTTATTTGATTAGGTTTTCCAAACTAGATGTCCAATGTCAAATTCTTCTTATTCCACAAAATATATCATGTGGAACTTTGATGAAATCAAGGCAAGGGTTACCTATTGTTAACTTTAGCAAGAAAATTGAGATATAATTCAAGTGTTTAGAAACTTCTAAGGATAAAATCCCAAGGGCAAGCAATAATACATGAATTTGGTCAATTGTATTTGCTTCCTAAAGGGTTTGAAGTTTTGATGACAATGTTAAATGTTTGTTTCCAAATGTTTTCGAACAAGCAGTGTTTTTGTAACCAAGAACAAAGCACAATCATATGAATATGAAAGATATTTGTTGATTCCCCACTTGGACAAGTCTAGCTATGCCTAATTTTAGTGAATGGTTAGATGCTTGACCCCACTAGCTCCCCTCCATGACACTCACTTCTCGGGGTAGCCAAGCATCAGTACCCATGAAACTCCCATGGCATACTTCCATTTCTACTAAAGACCATAAAAGTGTGGGGAGGCTTCAGAACGACCATTCTTGCACCAACAAATAGATAGGGATTTTGGCCTTTCTACAACAAGGGTTTTAATTCAGAATTTTTGTTCGTAGGATTTGATCCATCGAGGCGAGAGACCATTGTTGCCCTTCTCATTGGAACCAACCATGTGATCTTGGTGTTTGTTCGATACCCACTTTATATCCGGCTGAAATGCTCTTGGCTTTAGGGTTTGAATTAAGTTCCCTTGGGTGAGTAATTTTTTTCCCCAAGGTAGGCCCTCGTTAAACAAAAGTGAGCAAACATATCTATAACTTGATGCGATCTTTGTTGAGAAACAAAAAGAGAGTACTGTAGGTTTACTCACGCTCACAAGATGTTTTGTTCAATTTTAGTTCCAAAATGAAGTGTGGAGGCAATCACTTTATCCCAACCTAATACCACCAAAAATCCTTTTGATTCTCAAGATCGTCGTGAGGTGTGAGAGAAGCGCATATGTATTTTCAATGGTGTTAGTTTGAGTAAGCAATTACAAAAAAAAAGTAGCACATGCTCTTTTTAATCCCATAAAGTAATAATGACTTCTTTTTATAGCACCAAAGGAAATGTGAAAATTTGTCTTGTTCAATTGTTAAATCCGAAAACCAACTCTAGTAAGTTTGTGTCCTAAAGTTCATTTTAAGCCTTTTGCAACAAGAAATTGAAGTTTTCTTTTTAGAGCCCAAAATGAATTTAGTATGTCCTAAGCATGAGAGATAACAATTTTTCTTTTAAGAAGATGAAAATCCTCCAAAAGTGTTAAACAAACACTAAAGTGTTCAAAAACACTTGGTAGAATGAAATGGTGATGCTATCATGCCTCTTTTCTCCTTCACCTTTGCTCAAGTCAACCTACAAGAAAACCAGTCAAACCTGCAAAACAAAGATCAGGAAAGAAAATAATAACACTAATCTTTAGAAATGAAAAAAGGAACATGTCATAAAAAATTGAACTTCACTTTTTACTTTCTTCCAATAGTGCAACCTGTGAAGGCATCGCAGTTTGAAGCCCTCTAGCCATGCTATATGGCGCCACTTGTCAGTCAGCGTTGTTTTACAGTAGGGAAAAAGACCATGAAGGCATCACTATTTGAGCCAATAGTGGAGTTTGAAGTTTGAAAATATTCCAGCGGGCGGAAAAGACTTAGCGTCAGAGTTTGTAAATTTGAATCTCGGGCGGGAAATAGAGAGCGTCAGAGTTTGGAGTTTGTAGTGGTGTGATATAGCGACGATGGAGTCCCAATGGTCCTAAACTGCGATGCTGAGCTGCTAGTGGTGGAGTTCCCTGTAGAGACACAAAAACATGAAAAAACATGGAATTTGGTGAGAAAAACGTGATTAGAACTTTTGGTAGCCCTCCTTCCAGTGCCAAAATGTGAACCAAGATTCCAAACCTGCACAAACAAAAGAGAAAAAACACTATCTTAGATCCACCTAGTTAGTATCATTATTCCCAAGAAAATCCATTTGAATCTGCAATAGAAAGAAAATGAATGAAAAAAATTACAAACAAGCATAACCCAAAGATATTAAACCTATTCCTAAAATGCAATGAAAACTCTTAATCTCTTGGGGGAGTTGGTGCCAATTTGATGTGGAAATTGGCCCTTTCCCAACTCCTATGCAAGCTTTGTTGATTGGTGATGAAGAGTGATCCACTTTGTTGATGATTGAAGTGTGCTCCAAGATGAAAATATGCATAACCTAGCTATAAAACTCAATAATATGGATGAAGATTGCTATGAATTTAAGTATAAGTTTACTTTGGTTGTGGATGCTAAAATGAGGGAATGATAATTTTATTTATAGAATGATAAAATGGAGAAGTGCCAAAAATGAAGCAACGTGGGACTAAAATTCAACCAATGGCACGGTGCCACTTGTCAAAAGGAGAATGGATGAAGGATGTGCACATTTTGATGAATGTTCCCAAAAATGCAATTAGGTGATATTTGAAAATGGTGAAAGGACATGTAAGAGGGAAATAAATTCCTTTAAATGCCACTTGGCTCAATGCACAAGGACATGTAAGATTTTTCTATGAGAGCTTGATCATGGAAGGTGCCTTGAGCTTTTGGAGTGAGATGCCTAAGTTTAAAATGAGTACATGTAGACATTGGCTTAGGGATCCTAAGTTGATATGAGATCATGTGGAAATAGTTTAAGTTCATGGAAGAAAAGAAGATATTTATTGCCATGTGGGTGGTAGTAATAGGGACCTTCTAGCCTCAATATCAGCGTGTTCCTCTTCTTTGTCTAAAATGGTTGTTGTGTTTCTCCACTGTGTGTTTGTTTCCTTGTTTTCAAAATTGAAGTTTCTCAAACTGCTAATAAAATTAGTTTGCTCACCCATTTCTATGTATTCAAAGTTTGGCTGAATTATAGCACCTAGAAGATCAGGTTGTTCAACAAGAGAAATTGGTCTCCAAATAGTTATGTGGGGTTCATTTGTCAATTTATCTTGCTTAAGTGAATTGATTTTACAAACACTTGTCTTGATTATGTTTTCAAACTAGATGTTTATGTCAAAAACATCATCACTTTCATAATGTCCATTTCATGAATTAGAGCCATAATTTCCTATGTTGTCTTTGGGAGCAGTTACAATGCAGATTACCGTCAAGATATTTAGAAATCCCTAAGCATAATTCCTTAGGATAAGCAATAATATCAAGGCTAACTCAAGAAGTCCATATTTGAGCCAAAGTGTTTGAAATTTTGAGGATGATAGTGAATGCTTGTTTTTGGATCCTTTTGAAACCAAGCAAAGTGTTAAACTAACTCACAATCATTTACAACCCTAGGATAGAAATGGTTACATTTGTTGAGTCCCCACTAGGATTTCTCCAAACACTAGACAATATGAACAATTAGAGATTTGGCGACACTGGCTCCCCTCCATGGCACACACTTCTCGAGACACCAAATCTCAAAATCCTTAAAATCTAAAGATTAAAAGGAATTTTTCTTTTTCTACAATTGAATAGTACAAATGTGGAGTGGCTTCAAAACGACCATTCTTGTACCAACAAATATTTATAGGATTTTGGTATGCTAAACAAATTGGTTGTAGTAAGGGTAATCAGGGACATGGAACTTTGTGAGTGTCCAGGAAGCCACTAAAATCTTTGATCAATCCTACTAGGGGATCTTATACTTTTTACAGTAGTACCCCGTTCTGAAAGATATTGTATGGCTAAGGCCTACATACCATGAGGACTTGAATGTTTAGTCTTATCCATTTATACACCGGCCTAAGTCAAAAACTAGTTGGAGTCACCTTCGAATTGGTCTTAGGAAAGCCCCTCCAAAGATAAAAAAAGTGAGGGAGTACACTTGTAGTTTGACCACCCCATTCGCGTAAAGTGCAAGGAGGGAGCACACACAATGTCTCTTTCTCACACTAGCATGACTGTTCAATTTTAAACCCAATTGAAAGATGTGGGTGATTTTGCAAAGTGTTAGACAATGTTTTTTGTTTCTCAAGGTCACCAAATGGCATGAGATAATTGCATACGCATTCACCAACAACATTGGAAATCACAAAACATAGCAAACAGTTGTCAATTTTTTACCTTTCAAAGCAATGATGAGTTCATTTTAAGCACCAATTGAAAGATGAAGTTTTCCTTGTTCAATTTTAAGCCCAATTGAAAGATGTGATGTGAGGGTTCAACTTTATACAACTTTGAGTGTTCATTTTAAACCAAATTGAACTCTAGTGTGTTTCCTAAAGAAGAAAGTAGAAAGCATGAAATTAGGTTATAATTTCCCCAAAGCATCAATCACTTGTTTCAATTATAGAATTTTGAGATAGAAAAGAATTTCTTCACTTTTGCTTCATGTCCTTAAAACCTACAAAACCCTATTAGTCTAACAACCAAAACACAGTCAGGCATGCATTAGTGATCAGATAAACTAAAGAAATTAAGTCACATGTCAAAAAAACAAACATAAAATTTCTTACCCTATCAGGGCGTCATTGAATATGATAGCGTGGTAGTTTGAAATTTGGGCATCGCTCTGTAGCAAGACTAGTGAGCATGATTGCATCGTTATTTTGAAAGGCATTGTTGCTAATGATAGCATCATGACTTGGAATTTGAAAGTGTCAGACTAGTGAGTTTGAGCGTCGTCATTTAAACATTTTGATACCTCCAGATTAAATATGTGTCACCATATTTAAATCAGCGTCACCAGATTAAATATGCATCAGTGTTTCAAATTGACAGGGCATCGGTATATGGCGACACTATTGAAATAGCATCGCTTTTTGTAATTTAAGAGTCGTTGCAACCTGCAAAATAGCATAAAGATTGAATTTGAGCTAAAAAATAGTTAGATTATCAGTTTTCCCCCCTTCTAGCTCCAGAATGTGATGCAAAAATATCAGTATTGGCCAAATTACCCTTGATCCATGAAGAATCAAAGCATAACGGAGCCACTAATACTCAAATCTCAACAAGATCATTCAAACGAAATTGAAACTAAACATTTTATCAAAACCTAACATACTAAATTATGAAAGCTTTCGAAACATCTACTCTAATTAATCTAAAACTTATCCCATTGTGGAATTGGTATCGTATTGATGTGGAAAGATGACCCTTTCCTAACTTCGGATTAGGTGAGCCTATTTCAGTCAATTCTATGGAAGAGAATCAATCAAACCATTGTGATTGATGTATGAAAACCTAGATTATGCTAAAAATGAACATGATGCAAGCTAATTTACTATGATTTTATGCTACAAATGATCTAATTATGCTAAAAGATGAAAACCCTAATTCATATACAAACTAAGATGGATGCATGGAAGCAATTAATGGATGCTCTAAGCTATTATGCAATGAAAATGACATAAAATAAGCTAGCAAGTGAGTAAATTGAGAATATGGATGCAAGTGAATTCAAATAAAAGATAAGTTGAAAAATAAAAGATGGATCCATTTGTCTCCAAATAGTGACCTATTTATAGGAGAGAAAATGAGGAATGAATGGTTGAGATCAAAAAGCTTAATCAACAGTCTAAGATGAAGAGGATGAGAGGCATGGATCATGGGTTCTCATCAATGGATGAGAATGCATGATGAGATTTTAATCAAAGGCTCACACTTGCCTCAAACAAAGACACTTTTGACCTGCTCACACAGGTCAAAGGTATCTTACTCAAGGGGTTGAAGGTTTAGCTTGTTCAAGAATCCAAGTGAGTTGATTGGAGGAGAGAGAATATTCCTTTAGGCGAGGAAAAGGTAATTTACAAATTAAAACAGTTTCTTAATTGTGAAAAAAAAAGAGGATAAATGAACATTCCCTTTGCTTAGAGGAATTTAGTTTAATTGCTAATTAAACAAGATTTTAATTTATGCAATTAGGGATTTTGTAGAATAGATATTTATTAAAATTAGAAGATTTAATAAATAGGAGAGGGTGGTAAAATGTGATATTTAATTAGATAACTATGAAATATTTAATTAAATAAGATGATTTGGGAGATTAAATTAAATATTTCTTGGATTTTACTTTAATTTAATTAGATGAAGTGTTAAAAGTAAAAAGAGATGAACAGCTTGATTAAAATAATTAGGGTTATGCAATGCCCCTCCGTGATTGTGGTCTTGCATGTTGACTTTGTCTAGAGAAATGTGTCTGTTGGATGTCTTTGTTTGTTTATTTCGTTGAGGAGGAAAGCATGAAAAATAAATAAATAAATAAAGGTTTTAGAATAAGTTTATAGAAGCATTTACATAATTGAATAATAGATCTTAATAAATTGAAATTTTAAATAAATAGATTTGTGTAAACAAGTCAAAATAAAAGAATAAATCAATAATAAGAATATGATTAATATATGTTATCATGATTGAAGATTCCCGGTAACTTCTCTGGTAATAGTCACTGGTCAATTAACAAGCAACATTCATCTTGTTATGAGTTATATAATAAGAAGTAAAAATAGGCAATGCATTTTTTACCAGGCACGTCATTACAACCTTCTCTATTCCACTCTTAATAGCTTTATGGAGAATTGAAATGGTTGCATATATGTAGTAATTAATGCATTTGAGCACTATGGTGGTAATGTCTTGTGGAGGTTGCTATGACATTGAATACCTCGCAGATCGTGGGGGAGAATACTCCATAATTTGGAAACATTGGCCTAGCATGGAGGGAATTACTTAATGTGCATGGAATACTTAGTCAAAGGATATTTTTATAAATAAGAAATTACAATGGCTAGGATTTTTATCTAACACCTCAAACCTTTGTGCCAGAAGGGGCTACCCAACCTATGATTAGTCTCCACAGTGTTCAACTATGTTGACATGGTTTTCCTTCCTTCTAACCTTTGATAGAAATTGCACTTAGCTTCTTACAGAGAAGATGAATGATTTTGGAATGTTAATAAATGGCCAAGAAAATGAGTAGCTCAAGGCACCAAGTCCATCTTATATCGAAGCCTAGCAGATAACACGAACTTCCTTGCATGTCGGAAGTGAGTTGTGGATTTTTTTTATAATGCATGCGGAATTCAAGATGAGAGAGGGGTGCCGGGGGAGAGAATGAAATAGGGTTTAGAATGGGTGAAAATGTTGGTGGTAGGGATATGATAATAGGGAAGGCTTCAGCGTAAGGTTGCGGATAACCGGTTCCAAGCTTCCATGTGTGCACAGGCAGGAAGAGCTCTGACAGAGGATTTGGCTATGCCACTATATCCCATTGACGCCTATGCTATAGTCAACTTCATCACCAACACGGGGTTGGGGGATTCAAATTTGAGATTATCAGGTAATCCTAGTTGCTCATTAATCCTTTTTCCCTTTTAGACAAAAAAAAAAAAATCGACATCGTCATAGTGTAGAAGCTGCTTGGAGTGACTGATTTCTTAAACCTGTTAATGAATTGAATCAATGTTTTAAATCCATCCCTTTTTGGCATCATCTATCGATTTCTTTGTGTATGATTCTATTTACATGGATTCTCAATCTAATGCGTAGTATATCTGTCCCCTTCAATTTTGTATATCATGTGACTTCATGTGCTGATAGTGTCATACTCCTTGCTCTAAAAGTCTCAGACCTGCGGTATGACCATTTTCCGCAATAACATAGTGACTATACATGCATTCTTTTGAACTCAAAGATGATTGTGATGATTGGTTTCTAAATCTAACCAAGCTTAGTTCACCATGATTTGTTCATAGTATTCTAAGTGAGTCAATGAAGAATGACTTGTTTATAAGTAACTTAATGTCGTCCAAGCTCATAAAGATTCATGGTTCACATGCTCGCCTGGGCGTGCTCAATTATACATACCAAATCGAGATAAAGACCAGGTTTTGATCTAATCATGGTTGTTTGAGTATGGAGATCTGTCGTCCTAGTATTCTTTGATTTCACCTTTATTTTGAACATTTTTAGTATGCAGCATGTCTAACATGAATTAAGTTAAGCCTGCTCTGTAAACTCTAGCCAAGTTTCACAAGCCTTTGTCCTTGCATGTTAGCTCTGATAATGGATATCCGTTAACTTGAAGCCGACCCTGTATTGAATTTGAATTATCATTTCTTAGCGCTGACTTTCTTCTTTTAGCTGATTTGATTTAAATAATTTTGAACTCTGAGTGGTGTCTTAGGTGGCTTGATATCCTTGATCTTTCTGTTCGCTACCTTGTGTAGTAAATTAATTAACCTCCCTGATACCATTCCCAACCTTTCAAAGCTGAAGCTTTTAGGAGTTAGAGAGTGGATCAGTTTAATTAGCCTTCCTGAATCCGTTGACAGCCTGTCACATCTGTGGTACTAAAAATAGGAAGTTTAAATGTTTAAATAACCTGCTAGATTCTACTGGCAATCTATCACAATTGCAGCACTTGAAAATAATGATAAAATGCATGTAGATGGCGACATTTCCAAATTCCAATATTTATTTTCTAATATATTTGGCAACTGATCATAGTTACAACATTTAGAGTTGAGGTATTGTACAAAATTATATAGCCTCCCTGAAACTTTTGGTAACTTAGCACAGCAGCAACTTTTAGACTGCAAAGGTGTAGTAAATTAAATAATCCCTCTGATTTCATTGTCAACCTGTCTTAGCTGCAACACTTGAACATAATAGGAAGTTTAAAGGTTTAAATGATCTCTCTGTTTTCGTTATCAACCTATCTCTATTGCGGCACTTGTACATATTAGGAAGTTTATAGGTTTGAATAATCTCTTTGATGTCATTGTCAGCCATTCTCAGCCGTAGCACTTGAACTTAATAGGGAGCTCTTTTATGTTAAAATTTGGTCTCAGGCCTTCTCATGGAAATCGCTTACCCCTTCTTGCATTTTAGATTCTCTTCTAGAAAATGCTACGAATGGTTAAAACTTAGGATTAAATACTTCAAAGAAGTATTAAACTTTTACTTTGGCCTGTCAGTAATAAGCCGAATCTTCTGTATGAGAATTCAATTTCATTAAACCTCAACTTCTCTCCAATGTTGAATAGACTCTGCACTGTGTATTATTTAGGTTTAATGGAGTCACCTTCTAATTCTCTATACCTAGAAGATCTTTTGAATATTCTTTTCAATTTCATAACCTTGTGCACTAATTTGTCAACCGACGATGCTTATGTAGAGGAGTTATTGTTATGTAGCGTTTTGTAAGCTCTTGATCTCTCCCATAATAGCTACTATGGTATGTTGCTTGATGAGGAATATTGGATATCAAGTTATATGTTACAAATATGTTCTTATAAATATGTAATGCGATGTTTATATATATATATGTAAGTTTGAGGAGGAGATAGGTTTCTAAAGATAAAGGTGAACCATGAAGTATACTGTAACTTCCTTAATGATTGTATAGTTGGATTGATAGTAAATTAAGTAAAAGAGATTTAGGAATATGAGTGTATATTTGTATCTTCTTTTTAAAAGATAGTGTTTATGTGTTAGAATATATGTTCTAGCTTTAGATTTGCGTCAAGTATTAATGACTTATCTGGTGATTCTACTTGGCATTCTTAATAGCTAATGGATATGCATCACTTCATGGATTACTATTGTCGTAACAACCAGAATTAATTGATTGTTTGGTTGTTCTGAACTATACATTTAAATGAGTGGATAAGTAACATGATGTTGAGAAAATAAGGTCTTACGTGGATGTATTATTTGATGATTCTTATTGATCTTATCATTGTGCTTATTGGAATTGAGTTTTCTTCTTTTGAGTTGATTTCAGTGTTGAGTTTAGAGTTGGTTGTTTTTACGATTGTTGACACTGATGTTTAGTTCTGAGATGGTTATGGTTGGTTTTGATTTTGAGATCATGTCCTGTAGCCACATTGATTTGGGAACCATTGTGTTGTAATATGTTTGTCTTCCAGAGGTTAGAGGGGATATGATTTTTATTTTATATTTTTGCAAGGGTTGGTATGGGGGCCGACGACCTAGGAGGATCACCTTGGGTAACCCATATCAAGCCCAGTGTATTTATTGAGTTTAATGTTGTTTCACCTGAAAGCAGGTGCTTTTATGATTCTGTCTAGTACTTTGATGATGGTTGATCTTGCACTTGGATTGTTTTTATGTGCCTTGAGCCTTGCATTTGAATGTGGGTTTTGTTACCTTGAAGTTCTAGCACGAGATGGTGCATGCCTCTCTTGGTGCAGCTATTTTATTGGATTACATTTCTTGAGCAAGTTGGCTTTCCATTTGAGTTTTTGAGATATGTTGTTAGTAAGGGAGTGGTTCTTCATGGGGGCCGGCACACAAAAGTGGTGTCTGGGTAACTCATGTGGAATTAGTTAAATAAGTGAAAACTAAATTACTGTATTAGGGAAATGGGTAGTCTAAAATGTTTAACTTGATAATTATGCCTCACTCATGGACTCAAGGGCTAGTTCAGACTTGGGAATGAGTTGAGAAGGCCTGGAATGGCAAGATCATTATCTTGTCTTTATGAAAGATAATCGATTCCGCATTGGATTACATGTGGGGCCGGGTTTCGTAAGAGGTCACTAGGGTAACCCAAGTTGGGGGGCCGGGGCCTAGGAAGATTCGCCAAGGTAACCCATGCAACATTGTGATGACACTCTTCCTTTAACAACCAAGTATGCTTTATTTCCCTCTATGTTATTCTTGGGCCTCTGGAAGCACATGTTGGCATTTATATGTTGATGCTTTATTGGTTATTTCTTATGTTGGGCACATCTTGTGTTAGTTATATCTTGTGCTGGAGATTGCCTTATGTTATTGTGGTTCTTGATGTGAAGTCTTGTATCCTTGTTCTGTATGATGGTTATCGTTGGGAACCTTCTTGTCATCTCTTAGCACGGGGGGTGGGCCTTTGGGTCCACGTGGTTGGGTGGAATGTGCTATGCACCCCATTAGGTCCTCAGTTGTCAATCAAAAAGTGCAAAATGGTACCTTATAGTGACTTCTGAGTCTAACCAGAGTTGGATCCAGTATTGCAGCTTTGTACTTCTTCATTTCAAATGTATCATTCCATTTTATTGTATCTTCCCCATTCATGTTGGGAAGCGGCATTGAAATATTGTAATCCTTGATTAATGTATTGTCCATGTTCATGTTATCTTATGGTTACTGGTGTATACTTACCTTTCATGTGATGTGATAATATTGTTGTGAAAATTAATGCAGTCATGTAAACCCGAGGGATTTGTTATATGTAGTTCATGTTTAGTTTCATTTCATGTGATATATGATTATTATGATGTATGCTAGTACTTTTAAAAAAAAATTGTTGCCATAAATGTTAGATGTATTAGTATCCTTTGGGGTTGCTTGGAGGGGCATTACACCAACTCTCTCCCACCCACTCCCACATTTTGATCTGCAAAGCCTGATTTTGATTTCGCCGCGCTTGATTTCTGATGTGCCGGATGCGCCGATGTTGATGCTGATTTGATCTCGCACAGATTTTCGATTGCCTGATTTTGATTTGATGCCTGATTTAAGATTTCCGCAAGATTTGATTTTTCATTTTTGATTTATCGATTTTGCCTGATTTTGATTTCTCGATGTTTGATTTTATTTTGATGATCTTGATGAAAAACGGATGAAAAAAAAGTTTGATTTTTTGATCTCGGATTTTTGCCTGATTTTTTTGATGCCTGATTTTTCTGATTTCTGATCCTGATCCTGCGCCGATCTGATTTTAAAGCGGTTGATTTGATCTCGATTGCTCTTGATTTTCGCCTGACGCGCAGCCTGATTTTCGCGCCCAGATTTGCCCCACTCTCCGACCCTCCCACACTCTCTCCCACTCCCACACTCTCTCCCACTTCCACCCTCCCACACTCTTTCCCACTCCCACCCTCTCTCCCATAAGCATAAATAGATACATATAGGTATACATACATGCATACATACATACATGACACACAAGCATACATATACATACAAACATATAAAAAAACATTCAAAAAAATGGCATTTAACTAAAGGAATAAATAATGTGAGCACGCTATTTGTTGTTAAAAATGTTTCGCAGAGAAGAAAAAGTGAAAAATAGTAAATAACACAAGCACGTTATAACAAGAGTGCGTTATATTTTTCTTTGGGAATCCTCGAGCCTTGGCTTTGATATTTTCCTTGGAATACCAACCCAAAGGTTTGGAGGGCATTCCCAACCACCAGAGATGTGTTTTTTGCAAATTCTACAATTTTTCACATAATTGAGTTCGTGCTCACCGTCAGGATTGCATTTGGTTCAATAACGATGAAATAAAACACATGGGTAATGTTGAATTCTCTCTTAGCTTTCCAACGATATAATTTTTTTCACTTTCTTACAATGTGAGGGATTTCATCCATAATTTCTTTTGTTTGTATGTCTATTTTTTTTTTTCAAAAAGCATTGTTTGATTTTTTTTTCGTTATAAATTAACCATTCATCAAAATTTCAAATAAATTACATTTTTAGAAACTAGACTCCATTCTACAACTTAAATATATATATATATATAAATCTATTACTTTCCAAAATTTTGCTTTTTAGGAAGTGCCCACTTAGAAAATTAGTAAAAAATTAAATATTCATTAAAAAATTATAAGAAAAATTGTGCACCAACTAGATTCTGTTCGCTAACTTCCGACCATAGTGATTTTAATTTTTTTTTTAAAAAGGTCGTCATGCTCAGGTCGTACAAGAGTTGTTATGTTATGTTTTTCTGACAAAAACAACACCAATTTGTGTACATCCCTTTGTTGAACCCCTTCATCTCAACCATTTTGAAAATAAATTAGTAGTTTAGAAAGTAGACTCAAAGCACTTTGATCCTTGTTTGTGTTCTATCTCAAAATTTTGAGTGTAACTATCCTCAATTTCACGTCCAAAGTCAACATTTCCTAATTTTAGAAAAACAGTGACCACTTAAGCCCCCTTTTTTGGGAACCATCTTGGTGCACTTACCCAATCATAATATTCGCAATGGGCACTGGTCTTGCTCTCATTACTCCCCCCATGAGGAGGGAAGATGTGATCCTTGATGTGGAGTTTGTTTTGTTTCTTGGGACATGTTTTTCATTTCTTAGTCTAGTTTTTTTAGGTGCTATCTTACTAGGATGATTTATATTATCTAATATTTTGAGGAAGTTGATTCCTTTAAACACCATGCCCACCGGCAACCACAGCTTAAGTTCCCAACTTGTGATTAAGCGATGAGATTGTATTGAAATCTTGTAGAATTGTTGAAGTTTCAAAACGAAAATGTACCAAAATGTGGCAACCACGTGGAAGGCTATATATATTTTACTATGTTTTCCTTTGTTCTTAATTTTTAATTTTTGGTGTTATGTCCTGTCATTTAATATTTTATTTTTATCGTTTTTGTTAAGAGTAACATTAACTTGGTGTATTTGTTTCAGCAGGTTGATAAATTTATGCGGAATCTTAGAATGGGTGGAATTGGAAAGAAAATTGGTAAGGCATTTATTTTTGTATTGTTTTTTTGTTTTTATTGGTGTTGGATAGGTATAGTTGCATTGTTATTAGGAGTGTGAAATTGTATTTTTTTTCAATATTTTTATTATTTTGTTTTAGTAAAAGCGTATAGTATATTTATTTTTGTAATTATGTTTTCAAAAATATATTAAATCTTGGTTAACATTATAAATAATGCTCAACTTCACTTTTGAAGCATACACAAAAAATTGCAGTTAGAAGCAGAAAGGGTACTTTTTTGTTTTATTTTTTTTTCTTTTGGTCGATAATAAAATAATATTAAGAAATAATTTATGAATATATTGTTTTAATACAGGAAAAGAAAGAAATGCAACAGTTGTCAATAAGACACAGGCTAAGGCTGTTGTAGGTTATCAACTTCCCCTTTGGGTGCTTTTATTATTCAGTCTTATAATCATAATATTCAATATGGGCACTGGTTTTTCTCTCATTACTCCCCCCATGAGGAGGGAAGATGTGATCATTGATGTGGAGTTTTTTTTGTTTCTTGGGACATGTTTTTCATTTCTTAGTCTAGCTTTTTTAGGTGCTATCCTACTAGGCTGATTTACATTATCTAATATTTTGAGGAAGTTGAGTCCTTTAAACCCTACTCCCAGCTGTAGATATAGCTTAAGAGACGATATTGTATTGAAATCTTGTAGAATTGGTGAAGTTTCAAAACGAAAATGTACCAAAATGTGGCAACCAGGTGGGAGGCTGTATATATTTGACTCTTTTTTCCTTTGTTTTTAATTTTTAATTTTTGGAGTTATGTCATGTCATTGAAAAAATTATTTTTATTGTTTTCGTTAAAAGTAACATTAACTTGTTGTATTTGTTTCAGCAGATTGATAAATTTATGCGGAATCTTAGAATGGGTGGAATTGGAAAGAAAACTGGTAAGACATTAATTTTTGTATGGTTTTTATAATTTTTATTGGTGTTGGATAGGGATAGTTGCATTGTTATAAAGAGTGTGAAATTGTATTTTTTTTCAATATTTTTTTTTTTTTTTTTGAGTAAAAGCGTATAGTATATTTAGTTTTGTATTTATTTTTGCAAAAATATATTAAATCTTGGTTTGCATTATAAATAATGCTAGACTTCACTTTTGAAGCATACGCAAAAATTAAGTTTTGAGCTTATGATTAAGAGACAAGATTGTATTGAAATCTTGTAGAATTGTTGAAGTTTCAAAACGAAAAATGTACCAAAATGTGGCAAACAGGTGGGAGGCTGTATGTATTTTACTCTATTTTCTTTTGTTTTTAATTTTTAATTTTTGGTGTTATGTCCTGTCATTTAAAATTTTATTTTTATTATTTTCGTTAATAGTAACATTAACTTGGTTTATTTGTTTCAGGAGGTTGATCAATTTATGTGGAATCTTAGAATGGGTGGAATTGGAAAGAAAACTGGTAAGGCATTTGTTTTTGTATGGTTTTTTTAATTTTTATTGGTGTTGTATAGGGATAGTTGCATTGTTATAAGGAGTGTGAAATTGTATTTTTTTTCAATATTTTTTATTATTTTGTTTTAGTAAAAGCATATATTATATTTAGTTTTGTATTATTTTTCACAAAAATATATTAAATCTTGGTTTGAATTGTAAATAATGCTCAACTTCACTTTTGAAGCATATGCAGAAATTAAGTTCTGAGCTTATGATTAAGAGACGAGATTGTATTGAAATCTTGTAGATTTGTTGAAGTTTCAAGACAAAGATGTACCAAAATGTGGAAAACAGGTGGGAGGCTGTATGTATTTTACTCTGTTTGCCTTTGTTTTTAATTTTTAATTGTTGGCGTTATGTCCTATCATTTAAAATTTTATTTTTATTATTTTCGTTATGACTAACATTAATTTGGTTTATTTGTTTCAGTAGGTTGATCAATTTATGCAGAATCTTAGAATGGGTGGAATTGGAAAGAAAACTGGTAAGGCATTTGTTTTTGTATGGTTTTTTTAATTTTTATTGGTGTTGGATAGGGATAGTTGCATTGTTATAAGGAGTCTGAAATTATATTTTTTTCAATATTTTTACTATTTTGTTTTAGTAAAAGCGTATACTATATTTATTTTTGTATTATTTTTTTCAAAAATATATGACGCAAACCATCCCATCTCGCCAACACAAACCCTCAGAAGCAGTAAAGGGTAATTTTATGTTTTTATTTTCTTTTATTTTTGTTGATAATAAAATAACAATGTTAAGAAATAATTTATGAATATATTGTTTTGATATAGAAAAAAGAAAGAAATGTAGCATGTCAATAAGACACCTGCTAAGGCTGTTGTAGGTTCTCAACTTCCCTTTGGGTGCCTTTATTGTTTAGTCTATAACTCATAACATCTCACAATGGCACTGGTTCTGCTCCCCATCATTCCCATGAGGAGAGAAGATGTGACTTGATGTGGGAGTTTTTGCTTCTGGGACATGTTTTTCATTTCTTAGTCTAGCTTTTTAGGTGCTATCTTACTAGGTTGATTTATTATCTAATATTTTGATGGAAAGCTGGAAAGTCTTTTTAAACCCCATCACCATAAACACAAATTAAGTCTGTGAGTTTTCTTGTGATTAAGAGACGATATTGTATTGAAATCTTGTAGAATTGTTGAAGTTTCAAAATGAAAGTGTGCCAAAATGTGGCAACCAGGTGGGAGGTTGTATATATTTTACTCTGTTTTCTTTTGTTTTTAATTTTTAATTATTGGTGTTATGTCCTGTCATTTAAAATTTTATTTTTATTGTTTTCGTTAAGAGTAACATTAACTTTGTTTATTTGTTTCAGCGGGTTGATAAATTTATGCGAAATCTTAGAATGGGTGAAATTGGAAATAAAACTGGTAAGACATTTATTTTCTTATGGTTTTTTATTATTTTTATTGGTGTTGGAGAGGGATAGTTGCATTGTTATAAGGAGTGTGAAATTGTATTTTTTTTCAATATTTTTATTATTTTGTTTTATTAAAAGCGTATACTATATTTATTTTTGTATAATTATTTTTTTCAAAAATATATTAAATTATCTTGTTTTGCATTATAAATAATGCTCAACTTCACTTTTGAAGCATACACAAAAATTTGCACTTAGAAGCAGAAAGGGTACTTTAATGTTTTTATTTTTATTTTTGTTCATAAAAAAATAATTTTAAGATAATAATTTATGAATATATTGTTTTGATACAGGAAAAGAAAGAAATGTACTAGCGGTTACTAAGACACGAGCTAAGGCTGTTGTAGGTTCTCAACTTCCCCTTTGGGTGCCTTTATTGTTCAGTCTTACAATCATAATATTCACAATGGGCACTAGTCTTGCTCTCATTACTCCCCCCATGAGGAGGGAAGATGTGATCCTTGATGTGGAGTTTGTTTTGTTTCTTGGGACATGTTTTTTGTTTCTTAGTCTAATTTTTTTAGGTGCTATCTTACTAGGCTGATTTAAATTATCTAATATTTTAACGAAGTTGAGTCCTTTAAACCCCACGCCCAGCTGCAACTGCAGTTTAAGTTCCGAGCTTGTGATTAAGAGACGAGATTGTATTGAAATCTTGTAAAATTGTTCAAGTTTCAAAATGAAAATGTACCAAAATGTGGCAACCAGGTGGGAGGCTGTATAAATTTTTCTTTGTTTTCCTTTGTTTTTAATTTTTAATTTTTGACGTTATGTCCTGTCATTTAAAATTTTATTTTTATTGTTTTCATTAAGAGTAACATTAACTTGGTGTATTTGTTTTAGCAGGTTGATAAATTTATGTGGAATCTTAGAATGGGTGGAATTGGAAAGAAAACTAGTAAGACATTTATTTTTGTATGGTTTTTTTTATTTTTATTGGTATTGGATAGGGATAGTTGCATTGTTATAAGGAGTGTGAAATTGTATTTTTTTTCAATATTTTTATTATTTTATTTTATTAAAAGCGTATAGTATATTTAATTTTATATTATTTTTTTCAAAAATATATTAAATTATCTTGGTTTACAGTAGAAATAATGCTCAACTTCACTTTTGAAGCATACACAGAAATTTGCAGTTAGAAGCAGAAAGGTACTTTTTTATTTTTATTTTTTTTCTTGATAATAGAATAATGTTAAGAAATAATGTATGAATATATTCTTTTGATACAGGAACAGAAAGAAATGCAGTAGCAGTCAATAATAGAAAGGCTAATGTTGTTGTAGGTTCTCAACTACCCCTTTGGGTGCCTTTATTGTTAAGTCTTATCATCATAATATTCACAATGGGCATTGGTCTTACTTTAATTAATCCCCCCATGAGGAGGGAAGATGTGATCCATTATGTGGAGTTTGTTTTGTTTCTTGGGACATGTTTTTTGTTTCTTAGTCTAACCTTTTTAGGTGCTATCTTACTAGGCTTATTTAAATTATCTAATATTTTGAGGAAGTTGAGTCCTTTAAACCGCACGCCCAGCTCCAGCCACAGCTTAAGTTTTGGGCTTATGATTAAGAGTCGAGATTGTATTGGAATCTTGTAGAATTGTTGAAGTTTCAAAACGAAAATGTACCAAAATGTGGTAACCAAGTGGGAGGTTGTATATATTTTACTCTGTTTTATTTTGCTTTTAATTTTTAGTTTTTGGTGTTATGTCCAGTCATTTAAAATTTTATTTTTATTGTTTTCGTTAAGAGTAACATTAACTTGGTTTATTTGTTTCAGCAGGTTGATAAATTTATGCGGAATGTTAGAATGGGTGGAATTAGAAAGAAAATTGGTAAAGCATTTATTTTTCTATGGTTATTTTTATTTTTATTGGTGTTGGATAGGGATAGTTGCATTGTGATAGGGAGTGTGAAATTCTATTTTTTAAAATATATTTTTTTTTTTTAGTAAAAGCGTATAGTATATTTATTTTAGTATTATTTTTTTAAAACATATATTAAATCTTGGTTTGTATTATAAATAATGCTCAAATTCACCTTTGAAGCATACACAAAAATTTGCAGTTAGAAGCAGAAAGGGTACTTTTTTGTTTTTGTTTTTATTTTTGTTGATAATAATATAATGTTAAGAAATAATTTATGAATACATTCTTTTGATACAGGAAAAGAAAGAAATGCAATAGCAGTTAATAAGACATAGGCTAATGTTGTTGTAGGTTCTCAACTTCCCCTTGGGGTGCCTTTATTGTTCAGTCTTATAATCATAATATTCACAATGGGCACTAGTCTTGCTCTTATTAGTCCCCCAATGAGGAGGGAACATGTGATCCTTGATGTGGAGTTTCCTTTGTTTCTTGGGACATGTTTTTCATTTCTTAGTCCAACTTTTTCAGGTGCTATCTTACTAGGCTGATTTACATTATCTAATATTTTGAGGAAGTTGAGTCCTTTAAACCTCACACACAGCTGTAGTCACACCTTAAGTTTTGAGTTTCTGATTAAAAGACAAGATTGTATTGAACTCTTGTAGAATTGTTGAATTTTCAAAACAAAAATGTACCAAAATGTAGCAACCAGGTGGGAGGTTGTATATATTTTACACTGTTTTTCTTTATTTTTAATTTTTAATTTTTTGCGTTATGTCTTGTCATTTAAAATTTTATTTTTTATTTTTTCGTTGAGAGTAACATTAACTTGGTGTACTTTTTTCAGCAGGTTGATAAATTTATGCAAAATCTTAGAATGGGTGGAATTCGAAAGAAAATTGGTAAGCATTTATTTTTGTATGTTTTATTTTTATTTTTATTGGTGTTGGATAGCATAGTTGCATTGTTAAAAGGAGTATGAAATTGTATTTTTTTCAATATTTTTATTATTTTAATTTAGTAAAAGCGTATAGTATATTTATTTTTGTATTATTTTTTTGAAAAATATATTAAATTATTTTGGTTTGCATTATAAATAATGCTCAACTTCACTTTTGAAGCATACACAAAAATTTTTTAGTTAGAAGCAGAAAGGGTACCTTTTTGTTTTTGTTGATAATAAAATAATGTTAAGAAATAATTTATAAATATATTGTTTTGACACGTGAAAATAAAGAAATGCAACAAAGATCAATAAGACACGAGCTAAGGCTACTCTAGGTTCTCAACTTCCCCTTTGGATGCCTTTATTGTTCAGTCTTATAATCATAATATTCACAATGGGCACTGGTCTTGCTGTCATTACTCCCCCCATGAGGAGGGAAGATGTGATTCTTTATGTGGAGTTTGTTTTGTTTCTTGGGACATGTTTTTTGTTTCTTAGTCTAACTTTTTTACGTGTTATCTTACTAGGCTGATTTGCATTATTTAATATTTTGAGGAAGTTGAGTCATTTATACCCCACACTCGGATGCAGGCGCAACTTAAGTTCCGAGCTTGTAATTAAGAGACGAGATTGTATTGAAATCTTGTAGAATTGTGCAAGTTTCAAAATGAAAATGTACCAAAATATGGCAACCAGGTGGGAGGCTATATATATTTCACTCTGTTTTTTCCTTTTTTTTTAGTTTTTAATTTTTGGCGTTCTGTCGTGTCATTTAAAATTTTATTTTTATTATTTTCGTTGAGAGTAACATGAACTTGGTGTATTTATTTTAGTAGATTGATAAATTTATGAGGAATCTTAGAATGGGTGGAATTGGAAAGAAAATTGGTAAGGAATTTATTTTTGTATTGTTTTTTTGTTTTTATTGGTGTTGGATAGGTATAGTTGCATTGTTATAAGGAGTGTGAAATTGTATTTTTTTTCAATATTTTTATTATTTTGTTTTAGTAAAAGCGTATAGTATATTTATTTTTTGTAATTTTTTTTTAGAAATATATTAAATCTTGGTTTACATTATAAATAATGCTCAACTTCACTTTTGAAGGATACACACAAATTTGCAGTTAGAAGTAGAAAGGGTACTTTTTTGTTTTTATTTTTATTTTTGTTGATAATAAAATAATTGTAGGAAATAATTTATGAATATATTGTTTTGATACATGAAAGGAAAGAAATGCAGCAACAGTCAATAATACATAGGTTAAGGCTGTTGTAGGTTCTCAACTTCCCTTTTGGGTTCCTTTATTGTTCAGTTTTATAATCATAATATTCACAATGGGCATTAGTCTTGCTCTGATTACTCCCCCCATGAGGAGGGAAGATGTGATCCTTGATGGAGAGTTTATTTTATTTCCTAGGACATGTTTTTTGTTTCTTAGTCTAGCTCTTTTAGGTGCTATCTTACTAGGATGATTTACATTATCAAATATTTTGATGAAGTTGAGTCCTTTAAACCCCACCGAGCTGAACTCGTGGCTTAAGTTCTTAGATTTTGATTAAGAGACGAGATTGTATTGAAATCTTGTAGAATTGTTCAAATTTCAAAACAAAAAATGTCCCAAAATGTGGCAACCACGTGGGAGGCTGTATATATTTTACTCTGTTTTACTTTGTTTTTAATTTTTAATTTTTGGCGTTATGTCCATTGATTTAAAATTTTATTTTTATTGTTTTCGTTAAGAGTAACATTAACTTGGTGTACTTGTTTCAACAGGTTGATAAATTTATGCAGAATCTTAGAATAGGTGAAATTGGAAAGAAAACTAATAAGGCATTTATTTTTGTATGATTTTTTTTATTTTTATTGGTGTTGGATAGGAATAGTTGCATTGTTATAAGGAATGTGAAATTGTATTTTTTTCAATATTTTTATTATTTTGCTTAAGTAAAAGCGTATAGTATATTTATTTTTGTATTTGTTTCAAAAATATATTAAATTATCTTGGTTTGCATTATAAATAATGCTCAACTTCACTTTTGAAGCATACACATAAATTTGCAGTTAGAAACAGAAAAGGGTACTTTTTTGTTTTTGTTTTTATTTTTGTTCATAATAAAATAATTTCAAGAAATAATTTATCAATATATTTTTTTGATATAGGAAAAAAAAGGAATGCAGTAGCGATCAATAAGACACAGGATAAGGTTGTTGTAGTTTCTCAACTTCCCCTTTAGGTGCCTTTATATTGTTCAGTCTTATAATCATAATATTCCCAATGGGCACTGGTCTTGCTCTCATTATGCCCCCCATGAGGAGGGAAGATGTGATCCTTGATGTGGAGTTATTTTTGTTTCTTGGGACATGTTTTTCATTTCTTAGTCTATCTTTTTTAGGTGCTATCTTACTAGGCTGATTTATATTATCTAATATTTTAAGGAAGTTGGGTCCTTTAAACCATACGCCCAACTGTAGTCGCAGCTTAAGCTCTGAGCTTGTGATTAAGAGACGAGATTGTATTGAAATATTGTAGAATTGTTGAAGTTTCAAAACAAAAAAGTACCAAAATGTGGCAAACAGGTGGGAGACTGTATATATTTTACTCTTTTTTTCTTTGTTTTTAATTTTTAATTTTTTGTGTTATGTCCTTTGATTGAAAAATTTATTTTTATTGTTTTCGTTAAAAGTAACATTAACATGTTGTATTTGTTTTAGTAGGTTGATAAATTTATGCGAAATCTTAGAATGGGTGGAATTGGAAAGAAAACTAGTAAGACATTTATTTTTGTATGTTTTTTTTTTCATTTTTATTGGTGTTGGATAGGGATAGTTGCATTGTTATATAAAGAGTGAAATTGTATTTTTTTTCAATATTTTTATTATTGTTTTTTAGTAAAAGCATATAGTATAGTTAGTTTGTATTATTTTTTTCAAAAATATATTAAATCTTGGTTTGCATTATAAATAATGCTCAACTTCACTTTTGAAGCATATGTAGAAATTCAGTTCTGAGCTTATGATTAAGAGACGACATTGTATTGAAATCTTGTAGAATTGTTGAAGTTTCAAAATGAAAATGTACCAAAATGTGGCAAACAAGTGGGAGGCTACATGTATTTTACTCTGTTTTCCTTTGTTTTTAATTTTTAATTTTTGGCTTTATGTCCTATCATTTAAAATTTTATTTTTATTATTTTCATTAAGAGTAACATTAACTTGGTGTATTTGTTTTAGCGGGTTGATCAATTTATGTGGAATCTTAGAATGGGTGGAATTGGGAAGAAAAATGGTAAGGCATTTGTTTTTGTATGGTTTTTAAAAATTTTATTGGTGTTGGATAGGGATAGTTGCATTGCTATAAGGAGTGTGAAATTGTTTTTTTTTCAATATTTTTACTATTTTGTTTTAGTAAAAGCATATACTATATTTATTTTTGTATTATTTTTTTCAAAAATATATTAAATTATCTTGTTTTGCATTATAAATAATGCTCAACTTCAATTATGAAGCATACATAGAAATTCTTAGACAGAAGCAGAAAGGGTACTTTTATGTTTTTTGTTTTTATTTTTGTTGATAATAAAATAATGTTAAGAAATAATTTATGAATATATTGTTTTGATATAGGAAAATAAAGAAATGCAACAGCGGTCAATAAGACACTGGCTAAGGCTATTGTATGTTTTCAACTTCCCCTTTGGATGCCTTTATTGTTCAGTCTTATAATCATAACATTCACAATGGGCATTGGTCTTGCTCTCATTATTCCCCCCATGAGGAGGGAAGATGTGATTCTTGATGTGGATTTTTTTTTGTTTCTTGGGACATATTTTTCATTTCTTAGTCTAGCTTTTTTAGGTGCTATCTTACTAGGCTGATTTACATTATCTAATATTTTGAGGAAGTTGAGTCCTTTAAACCCCACACCCAGCTACAGCCACAACTTAAGTTTCGAGCTTGTGATTAAGAGATGAGATTGTATTGAAATCTTGTATTTAATTTTTTGCGTTATGTCCTGTCATTTAAAATTTTATTTTTATTGTTTTCATTAAGAGTAACATTAACTTGGTGTATTTGTTTCA
>VDFB02175553.1:0-42337 GCA_007258455.2 Sequoia sempervirens
ATATTAATCTCATCATTAACTAGATTGACAACACCATCTGCATCATGAGTAGACAAGTTCAACAAGCTTTCGAACCAATGCTCAACAGTATTTGTAATGCCAAGTTTATCATCACTTGGATCGACAAAAACATCCAAATCAGGAGTAGATGAGCTTTTTTCTAAAATAATGGATTGGACTCTCCTATAGGATTTTGACAATAGACGAACCTTAGTTTGCTATTTGGAATGATCTATACATCCAAAATGCATATGCCTTATTGATTTTGTCGGTGGATCTCTAACATACATTGTTTTGCAGAATGTATGTGTTGACCACATGATAGACAAGGATGTAGATCAAAAAAGTCACTAGATGTCCACAATGATAACATGTTTGAATTTGATGGGTTTTAGTGCAGGTTGATTTTGATTGACTTGGTAACTTGTTAATTTCACATGGCTGACCAACAAGTGAAGACTCAACTTGACTGTTGTTTAGAATACCTCCAGACACAAATTTGATAGTTTTGAAATATTTTGTTATATATAAATTCACAACATCTCTATACCCTAGGCCAATATGATGTTTGTTGGGTTTAATTGTCTCCTAGAATTGCACGGTAGGTGGAGATTCAACAATACAAGGACTAATAGGTATTGCATCCATGATGGGTTTTGACAACACACTTTTTGATTTAGACACAACATTTTTCTAGGACATAGGAGAGGGCTCAACACTTTTCAAGGACTTTTAATCTTTAGCAGCCTTTTCAGTTGAATTGCTTGAAGAAGGAACATCATTGTTAACATTTTTCTTCTCTGTTGAGGCATTGGGTGTCTGACATGTAATTGATTTTGCAACTTATTGATTTCATGCCACAACATCTTGTATTGGTTGCAAGTTTGCGTAAACAGAGGCTTGCATTGGTGCTAGCATTCAGATATTATTTCTATTTCTTGTTGGTTATTGACATTAATTTGCAAGGATAACTTGCTGTTGGTGTACAATGTGGACATGATTACAAAGATTACACATGTTTGAGTTGAGTTACACTGATAATGCTCGAAGACAATACTTTTGTTGTCAAATGGAGATGGATTTTTTTCCTTATCACTCCAATAGGTTTCCTTTTATATATATTGCCAAACTGATATACCAAACCTTTCGTTATGCTTTCCCTTTCGATATACCCATTAGTATGTTGAAGAAACCCCTCCTTTCGATATACCCTTGAAAGAAAGCAAGGTACACAAAAACGCTTCTTGTACCAATCTAACGAGGAGAATATTGTGCAAATTTCTTTAATCTTTACAACTATAGAGAGTAGAAACACATGAACATAAAACAACAATATACCATAACACAAGAAGTACGTGGGGAAAACCCTTTCAGGAGAAAAATTCCACACTCTAAAGCAGTCTAATGTATTGTTCGTTAAACCAAAGGAATGCAATACACTTGTAGAGCAAGCTATTACAGGAGATCCGCCAACATGTAAATTTGGAGTGAATCCGGCAGCATGATGGTACTTGCATATCAACCATACAAACTACAACTCTGAGCACCAAATAAATAGACATGGATTCAAACTGGAAACTACAATGGTTTTGGAAAATCATTAACAAAACCATAAGAAGTATGGTGCCCAAACTTGGGTCTAAATTCCAATGCCATCTTCTTGGTATTGGTCCTCTTGGCTATTTTTAGTATCTTCTGAGATTGAACTTTTGTTCATATTGTTGCCTGAGCACGAAAACCCTCCAATCCTTCATGGTGATTTCACCCTCAGATCATAGTTGTGTTGAAAGTTTGCGAAAGCTTTCGTAGTTTCATTGGTTTGGTTTGTTTCCAGATTTTCTGTTGTGTTGAAAATTAAGTTTCATTTGGATATTTCTAGATTTTTAAAGTGTGCCGAAAGTTGTTGTGTCATTTTAGCTTTGTTGAAAAACTATTGAATATTTATTTGCTGATTCTTAGCAAACCCTAATTGGTTGTTCAATATATATTTGGAGATTAGAATTAAAGGAGGCTGTACAAGTTAGAACCTACTGACCATTTTGGAAATTGGTCACAACTTTCTAATAGTCTACCATATAAGTTTATTGAGCCCTAAAGGTTGACACAACACCTTGATCAGCTTCATTCTTGTTGTACCATTTCAACACAGCGGTCGTGTAGATTTTCTTCTGCCTTTTCTAGCTGCCATACCAACTTGGAAGTATATCACAGTTTTTTGGAGGATGTTTGGGTATCCGTTCAAGTCTTCCATACCATTTTGGTGACTGTTGTAGCTTATATTTCTAGTATAGTCTGATATTTTTGATTTAGATATAGTGTTTCTGAATATTTACTGCTGGTTAAAATATTTTCATAAGGATTTCTGCTTCAGTAAATGTATGTTTCTAACTTTCTAGCATTTGTAATTTATGGTTTGATTATGTAAATCCATGTGGTTCTCCCCTAGATATAGATGTAATTGTTCTGGAAGGCTTGCTTCTAGAACCGACATATCTTTAGTTACAAAATTTGTAATTGTTTGCATCATTGGTTGTGGCTTGCAGCAAGCATGCATAAATAATTTAATATTCTAGTCACTGTATGCTTTCACTCTGCCCTTTCTGGGACCTCAGTCATCGAAGGGTGCTAGATTTAATGCTTTTATATTGAGAAGTTGTCAAGTGATCAAAATGTCTAGTTTGGGACATACCAGAGTGGCACCTTATAAAGATGTAGAAGTTGCTGAGCTGTGCAAGGCAACATTTTGAAGAATTGTCCTAGATTTAAATGTTGAGGATATTGTTGTGTGTGAGTTTGGTAGCTTCATATCCTCACAGAATTGCAATCTTAGAACTCTTTGAGACAATGATAAAGATGCTCATACATGATGTACCTCCATGAGGAAGGTTCTACGTGCCTGCAACTTCTTGCAATCAAAGTTTCACTAGTAATCACTTTTATTTTTTTAACAATCTTACTATTCTTTCACAGCTATATATTAAGTTTTACAATTTAAAATGTTGTATTGACTTTGTGTCCAATTTCAACAATGTGCGAGTTCATTGACTAAGTGTGATTGGAGTACATACTCCTAAATCAGCTTAGTTAAGCACAATCAGTTGGCTGCAAAAAAAATAGAAGAGTTAGTTTATGCGCATTTCAACTTGCACCTCTTGTCACATAATTGAGTCAACTACAAGCAAGGGGTGATGATGAATTGGGCTGGAGTGCTGAATTGGATGCATCTATTTGCACGGCTTGGCACAATCTCTTTAGAGGATGAGGCGGCTCCTACATATGATGAAGCTACTGGGAGTTGCACTGCGGTTGCCTATGGTTCAAACTTCAAATGAACCAAGTGATGACGTTGATGCTCTCGATGAAGAGCAAGATGAAGATTATTGATTGTATTTTGTATTAATTTGACATTTGATATTGAAGTATTAATTATCTAAATCACTATCAACTGTGTTTTCAATTTTCTATGTTTCTTTTTGCAAAATCTGGGTATTTTTATATAGTTTTAATATTAATATTGTATATATTGTACAGCCTTACCCAGCCATATTGGACTTCGGGGGATCTCTGTTCCGGAAAACTCGAATCTTAACCCTATACCAAAACCAAATTTAGTGTCAGACAGTTAGAGGGTGAATTGAAGGAAAAAAAAAAACGCTTACAGGGCCTTACCTAGATCAGCAGATGCAAAGTACAATGCCATTGAATTACACCTGAATCTACTCAGAAAAAAAATGAATTGTGGGTAAAAATGAAGGTTGAAATGAAAAAGAATTCAGAAAAAAAGCATAGATTAAAGGTTTTGGACATGGCCTAGTTGTTCGTTGATGCAGGAAAATCATTTTATTATTGTTATAGATTTGCATTAAAATATAATGTTAGGTGTTTAATCATATGTTAGGAGGCTTTTATTTAAGTTTGGACAAATAATCTCATAAAATTCAAATTTTGGTGTTTTTACTCAACCCCAAGTACTTAATTAGGGGTTTTGGAATGCTTAATTTGTAACTTGGGTTGCATTGGATGAGTTAAGTAGTTAGGGTGATGTTAAATTTTGAAAAACATGGAAAAATGAGTTGGATGTTGTTTTGGAAAGAAATGGAATGAAGTTTTTGTTTGCAGGTATGCTGGTAGGGTGTTACTAGTGTTTTAGACCTCCATTTTTGCAAAATAAGTATATTTTGGAGTTCTTTGTTTGATTTTCTTGTTGCTGGAGTTGTTAAGGGTTTATATAGACCTAATGCATTTCGTTTGAGGTCTTGAAAGTGGATATTCAATCAGAAATGAATTTTTTTCACTCGCTGCCCTGTCAAAACCCTGCCTATGGTTTTAAGTAAGAAATTTGAGTTTTGGGAGAAATACGCCTACCCAATTGATAAAATTTGGTCTGTAGGTCTTTGGTAACATGATTTAAGTGTTCAAATAGTTTTTGTACTAGTTTGGGATGTGTGAGGTCATTATTTCTAAAAAAAAAAAACTCAGTTTGGGCAACTTGGAGGGCTAATTAGGACTAATAACAGTCCGTTGTGAAGGCCTTTTGTTTCATTTTGGAGGATGCTATTGTAGGAGTTGTATCTCCATAAAGGATGTCTGAAATTGTGATTAGATTCCCTAGAACCTTCACAAAAATTGTTGCCTAAGTTATCTGGTACGCCCATATATGGCCTTGGGTACGATATGGGTACATACGGGTACGAGAAACGGTATGGAAACGGTTCAGAAATGTCCAGGATACGATTTTTTGCTTGTGGAAACGACCAGGAAATGAAAGTGTGACTGTGGGTACGAAATTTCGTTTTTGGTTCGAACCCGGATAGAATCCATGTCAACTTTTTTGGATATTATCTGATTTTTTCCCTTCAAAGGCTGTAAATTGTGATTTTTTTTCTCATTTCAACTTTGCTCACATTTTTCTCCAACAAAACAGATTGTTTTTTAGGGTTTCTCAAGTGTCGAATATTTTTGATATCATTAGGATGGCTGAGATATTTGATGAAGAGCAGCTGAGTCAAATTAGGTATGAGTAAAACGTTGGAGATTCAACATCAGAAACTGTATTATATTCCTTTATGGGATTGTTTTGCGCTCTTTGTAAACTTTGCATCTTGTGTGATGGTGATGTTAAGGGCAGCTCTGTTTATTCATTTGCTTTGTTAGAATTTATAATTGGGACTTGGAAGATATCACTGTTTGGGAGGACATATGACCATAGTCCATTTGACTTCCCTAAACTTTTGATGCAGATTCTGATGTTCTCAGTGGAAATAAGGTGTGAAGTTTGAACTATGCCAGTATCCTTGCACATCTCTTCGGAAAGATGTTCTGATGGTGGTACTAGTAATATAGAATGTTCTAAGCACCATAGAAACCAGATCTCTGTTGTAAGTGATGGTTTAGGATATTGAGATGGCATTGTGTTTGGTCTTCATGAGAAACACATTGCCTTGCTATTTCTCCTTTCTACTGATTCACAACATTGAACCATAGCATGAGGATTGAGTAAAAATGTACTGGCTTTACATCAGATTGGGAGTATGAAGGCCCTTGTATTGTATTATTAAATTGACTATGAAAGTGGTGGTGTAGTTTTGCTATTTTATTTGACTATTAATATGGTGGTGTATTTTGAACTTAATTACCACTGCAAATATGTATATATTTCTGATTTTTTATATGTTTTTGTATTAATGTACCCAAATTTTTTTTTGACCGAATCCGCGTACCGGAATGTCGTACCCATACCCGAACCCAAAAACGAACCGGTAACTTAGATTGTTGTCCCATTCGATTTGTCAAAAAGCAGGGCTACTAGGAAGAGACAATTTGTCAAACAAGTCACTGATCATTGTACTTTTTCTGCAAATTCCTTTCCCTCTGCATCATTCATAATTAAATCATGATTTTGTAATGTCTCAAAAATGTGTCCTAGTTCATTAAAAATTGGTGAGCCAAGCCAACTCAGATCAGTGTAGCCTGTGAATGCCAATTTATCATGACTTTTTTTGCAATTTCCGCTTCATTGGTTTTGATAGTTGATAGATAGTTTTTGGTTTTTGACATGGACCCACTTGCATTAAGGCTGGGCAATAGCACAAATGTCACTAGGAATCTTTGAACTCAGGTCTTGCTGGAGATGGTGGAGATTCATACAAACTGTTGTGATTAGGGCTCTTGATGCATGGGTTATGGAAAATATATGTTTTTATTCACTGACAGAAGTATCATTAGTATTAAAAAGTTCTTAAGATCTTGTCATAAACTCTAATGGTTTGATGCTTCTATTTTTATTGCATGGTTTGTTTTATGTAGTTATGAATGTCTTCTGCTGAATGAGTTATTTGGACTTCAGGGTGTGCATATTCTTTTGCGTGGCAATGAACATATTCTTGGCCGCTCAGTGAAGGAGGCAAGTTGCCAGTTTGAATCCCAAAATGTCAGTGGCAGGCACTGTAAAGTTTACAGGAAAAAATTGGTTCTTGAAAATATTGACCAATCAGATGGCATGTGCTATTCTGTCTTTCTAAAAGATTTCAGGTATAAATACATCTATTTCTTGAACTGCCAACCATTCAATCAATATCTGTTCTATTTTTTATCTAAATGTCTGAGTGAATGTGTAGCTCAAATGGAACTTATCTTAACTGGGAAAAACTGAAAAAGGATTCTCCTGAAGCACAAATTCAACATGGAGATATTATATCTTTGATTAATCCACCAGAGCACGGTAAGATTGATCTAAAGCTTATCTTCGTGGTTTATTCCATTATGAAATATTTTAAATATTGAAATGATTATCTCATTTCTCCTTGTAGTTTAAAGTGAACTGCAGACAATGCTTAATAAGTCATATTTTTACTGTACATTTAGATTTTGTATGGTTAGCTTATGCACAAACTCTTACATGAATGACATATTCAGGACTAAGTAGTATTACCACTACTCTTTTCATGTGCATAAGCTGTTCCTTATAAAGTTGAAATCAGAGTTAAGAAAATAAATCCTTATTTTGGATCTGAAACATTTCTGATTTATTGCATGTTAGAAATGCCTGTATTGAATAAATTTGAAATCTGATCTAGAAATAATCAAATTTAGTTCCAATAGCTTTATTCATCATAAATGATTAGTGAGATAATGCATTTTGATTTTTAATTTACTTAAGCTTGTTTATCATGAATGCATTATATATCAGAAGTTTGAAAATGTATTTTTTTATATTAAAGAATAATACCTATAAAATGCTGTTAGGACCATGTCTCCCGTGTCATCCCTGAAATTCGGAAGGCCTTCTCAGATATTTCCAGAACACGTCCATCGGTTTTTGGGTCCCCTTGTCCAAGAACCATTGGATTTAATTTATGTTTATGCTCCTATTTTATTTTTATTTTTGCTGTCCTTACATGATGACATTGGTTTTTGAACATGGTAAATGTTTGTAGAATCTAGATTTGTTTCTTGTAGTATTATGTAAATAGTGAAGTGATTTTTTATTTTTATTTTTCGCTTTTAGGTTTGATTACATTTAGAGGTTAGAATTGTACTACATTGGCATCCACATTTGTTGTATCTGTATGTTTTTTCCTAGCTAAATGAATCTTCTTTTCTGAAACCAGCACTTTCTAGTTTTGCTATACTTGAGTTGAATAACCACAAGGATATACTCGATGTATTTTAGAGTGTTTGTGCTACAAATTATTTTAATCATTTAAAGCCATTAAATTTGTTGCTAGTTGGTCAGTTCCAGCCTGCATGCATTGGTATTTGTAGATGATCACTGATTATTTTGATTTTTATTATAGCTTTGATGTAAAACAGACAATATGCACTGCATTTTATATGCTGGGTAAGTTGGTCCTTTAGTTATCTATGCTTGGCTGCTTTTTGATTACATTTTACAGTCTTCCACAAATTATATTATTCTACCTTAATTAGGAAGTTAGCCATCTCTTCACGATGCCCTTGGATGATAGTTTCGTAGCCAACTCCTCCACCATATCCACTTATAGACATTAACATGGAGACCAATTAACATGAGTAGCACACACTATGGGTTTTGGAACAGGGAGATCATTATGACAAGTGCTTCATCTTATTGGTAGGTCACAATCCAATGTACAGCAATGGTTGCATGCCAAAGTCTCTAATATATAATGATTTGCTTATACTGAAAGAACATACTACATACAACATTCATCCTCTTTTTCACCGATTTCATTGACAACTGCTCTTGTTTTAAAATATATTCAGTTTTGTTGTTACTTTTGTGTGGTTTATTGTACTCAATGGTTAGTTATATTAAATGATTTGACCTATATGCATAGCAGTAGCACAAATGGCTATTTTCTTATTCCTTTGATATCTTGGTTTCTTCCAGGGCTCAAAAGTTCTTGATCTTTGTTGCATATGTCTAGATCGAAGGTTAATCTAAGAAGAGGCTTATATTTTCTACTTTTTTCTTTTCAGAAAATGCCTTTGCTTTTGTGTTTCGAGAAATCAGGCAAGAGTTATCATCTCATCTTCAAAATTCAACGCCAAGTACACCAGTGAAAAGAAAAGCCTCTGTTGCAGGTTTTTTTCATTACATTTTCTTCTCTTTCACAAATATGGTCAAAGAGTTATATTTTAAGCATGAACGGCATAATTGGATTTGTAGAACAATTACCATGGGGATATTGTGATGTTTCCCATAGAATTATATTTAGCCTTTTTTAAATCTTATCTTTTATACACATAACTTTTGTCAAGATAATTCTTTTTTCTTTTTGAGCAAGCAAAAAGTAGTGCATCAGGCAAGAGCTATGTATTTCTTATGTATACTATGTTATTTTTGTATAATTTGCTTTATTTCCTTTTTAACTCACTAACTGTTAGTGGACCAAATGCTTTTTATTGGTTGAACAAATCTATGTGGAAAATTCCTATACGAAGTTTCTTTATAACTTTCGTGTAGTTATATATTTGACTGTGAGTGAAATACATTATGATACACACCATTGGAAAAGCTAAAAACACGTACTCTGAAGTTAAAGACTATTTTAATGACATAAATAGTGACTAAATATGATCTACCATGCGCAAATATTTTTTTCAGCAACAGTATTTAGAAATGAGTAAGAAAAAGGAACATTTTATGGAAATTGTACAGGTTTTTTCTGTTTATATTATTGATCAATTCTTTTGGGGGTTTTATTTACACACCTAGTAGGCACAATAAGAGTAGGATATTATTCTTTGAAAACAGGATAAATTATTGTATATCAATAAAGAAGAGGCGTACAATATTGTGTAAGCCTTGCTAATAAATCAGGTTATTCAAAGACAGTTCAAGGGCTGATACCAAAGTACAAGTTTGCTGGGAACGGTACAAACAATTTCAATTGAAGCCATCCCTTGTTGTATCCATATGAAATTTTTGTGTTGTCAAAAATCAAGCTAAAATTTGTTTTTTCCCAAACCTATCTTGCCAAATTGGCATGCTTACCTGCTGATTCTGGGTTCAAAATGTCTCGAAATCGAAATCAAGCCTGAAATCCGCAGAATTGTCCAAAGTTTGGTTTATTTTGCCTCAAAACGATTCTGCCAAAACTTCATGTACCCATACGATTCTAGACATAAGTTGACTTTTCAAAAGAAAAAACCCTAAAACAAATCATTTCACAGATCCAGTTGATGGTTTGCCTTTGTTTTATGATGTGATGAACGTGAATAGGGAAAGTTTTTTTAGTTTTGTTGCTGATGTTTTGAAGCTGACGTTTTCACTATTTGCAAACAAGTGTCACCTTGATACTCTTCTCCCGAGTGTGTTGAAGACATAGCTGATGATTCATGTTCCTTTTTATGTGATTTTAACGTATATGTTTTGATTTTAATACAATTCAAGTATTTTTTTATGTGAAACCAACCAGGATAGTCTAAACCAGTTGGGTTAGGGCAAATATTGATAGCAGGTCTCTGTTTTGTATTTTTAATTTTTTTTTTTGAAATGTATATTGAATAGTATACTGTAATATCTATTAAATAGGGATACCATATTCTATAATATTTATTAAATTATTAAATAGTTTATTAAAATATTGTATAATTTTAAATTTATTTTAATATTTTATTTGTATGATTAAATTAAAATAGTAAAACTAAAGTCTAATACAATATAGTATATACTATATTATTAAATATAAATATAAATTATATATATGAATATATATAGTCTATATATATATATATCATTAATATTATAATATTAAATATACTGATATTCTATTGAATAAATAATGTACAATACATCAATTTTAATAAAAATCTAAAGCTAATAAATATTAAATAATGGAAGATATAATTTATAATTTGCAAATTTGCATGAATCATAAAATTTAGATGTTTTGTAAATTTGTTTGAGTTTCGTTTGTTTTTCATTGTTCAAACTTCTTTTTGCAGGTTTGCTACACATAGATTTTTATGATGGCAACCAATTCTAGCTCCGTCAGCAAACCCTCCTCTAGAATTGAGTTGAGTATACCTTTGTGGAGGCATGTAGAAATGGTAAAGAAAATTCTAGGTGGTGGGACATATGTTTGGGTATGCAGCTGGTCTGATCAGTAGTATATCAAAGCTTGTCCAAAAAATGTGGTACACCTATACTAGCTTATAAAATATCAAAATATATGAAAGAGCAAGAGGAATCAGATGCAAGAGTTGTTGATAGAATGAACATCCTTTGAGGAGAGAAAGAAGCTCATGGAGGTCACTTGCTTCTCCATCTCCTACCCATAGTGTCATCCTTCATATTGTAGTAGAAAGCCATCCATTTTTGAGTGGGAATGAAGACCAGCCTAGTAGTGTGAAGAGAGCAAAGGGACCATTGGAAAGGGCATTTACTAATGATGCTAGAGAGATTGTTGACCAAATTGTTGCAACGTGCCTCTATGCAAATGGTTTGTCCTTCAATGTTGTTCGATCATTGTATTGGAAAGATATGCTAAGAAAAGTAAATGAAACTCCAAAAGGGTATGCGGGCCTAGGTTATGAGAAGGTGCATAGCACTTTATTGTCAAAGGAGGTCAAACATATGGAAACTTCATTGGCTCCCATTAGGGCCTCATGGAAAGAAATAGGTGTGTATCATTTTTGATGGATGGTAAAACACAAAAAATAGGCTGTTAATCAATGTGATTGCAGTGTGACTTAAAGAGGCAATGTTTTGGAAAGCCATGGATTGTGAGGGGTAGGTGAAGGATGCACAATTTATTGTTGACATCCTTATACAATGTATAGCTCCTTATTGTCAAAGAAGGTCAAAATATAGAAACTTCATTGGCTCCCATTAGGGCTTCATGGAAAGAAACATACATGTCTATCATTTTTGATGGATGGAAGGATGCAACAAATAGGTTGTTAATCAATGTGATTGTAGTGTGCCCTAAAGGAGCAATGTTTCTAAATGTTGTGGATTGTAGGGCAAGTGAAAGATGCACAATTTATTTCTAGCATCCATATACAGTGCATTTAGGAAGTGGGTCCTCAAAGTGTTGTTCAAGTCATAACAGACAATGCAAAGAATTGCAAAGTGGTTGGTATGTTGGTTGAGATTCGGTTCTCACATATATTTTGGACACCTTATGTTGTGCATTCTCTCAACCTCATGCTACAAAAGTTGGGTATGAAAATAGATTAGATCAAACAAGTCTATGTTGAGGTTGAAGAGATTCAAATGTTCATCACAAACCACCATATGTCGTATTCCATTTTTAGATTATTCTCGCAACTAGAGCTATTGAAAATAATTCAAACAATGCAATTTTCTAATTTTATGTTTTATTTTAGTAATTTATTTTTAAATTATAAGTATGCATTCTTTTTTTTTTTTTTTTGAAATAGCTTGCCAAGACTAGATTTGCATTGAACACAATTGTCTTGAGATGACTTGTGAAGGTGTAAGAGGTTCTTTTTGGTATGGTCATCAACCAATCATGGTCCATATTGAGGCAATCCAATACTGAGATGGCAGAAAATGTAAAAAAATTGATTCTAGATGACACTTGGTAGGGTCGTGATGTAGAAGTCAATGGAGGGTTTAGGAAAGCACTTACTACACTCTTCCCTAATCTTGGTATGGAAGATGTGGTTATAGGTGAGTTTGTTGATTTTGCAGCTTCCATTGGTCAAAATGTTTCTGCTCTCTGTGACAAGGATGCCCACTCTTGGTGGTACCTCAACCACCATAAATTGCCACAGCTCCAAGTTCTTGCAATCAAAATTTTATCACAAGTTTATGAATTTTTACCCACTCTAAATTTTATTTTTTCATTTAAAAATTACCATTTTAAAATTTGAAGTTTGAGTTACAATTTATTAATTTAACAACTCTAATGAGAGCTTTCTTTGCTTTAATAGGCTGCTAGTGCTTCTTTAGTTGAACAGGATTGGAGTGCATACTCCATCCACTTAGTGAAATGCAACCAATTGACATCGAGTAAAGTATAGGAGCTAGTTTACATGCATTCCAACTTGTGCCTTCTTACTCACAAAGATGATGAGTACAAGGAAGGGGCAACAAAGTTGTGGGATGTATAATTGGAGTGAATTGGCTTGGGTCTTTCTTCTGTTGCCCAATCTTTAGTTTTTGAGGAGTTGAGTAGCCAACATACTTTTAGTCCGAGTGGAAATGGGGTGCCATGTGATTCTCCTAATCTACTTGCTTTTAATCATAATTCCATAAACATGGCTACAAATTCATATTCTTATATTCATTTTAATGTTCATTGTTCATTTTTCATTTTGTCATCAAGGTTCAACATCAAATTTTAAATTTTATTTTCAAATGTGTTAAACTAGGCTGAAACTAGGCACTTATAGAATTTATATTGTTCATTGCAGTGTCACAATGAGCTCTCATGACATGAGTGAGGATGACATAGAGGTTCATGCTCATAGTGAACCTGAATCTGAATATGAACTTGAGGTTGAGGGGGGTGACCATGGGGCTGAGCCTGAAGCCCAAACTAGTTCCATGGCAAGTGAAGCAAGTACTATAGAGTGCCCCTCCGCATTACTGGCACCATATACTAGGGGTCCTTTTGATCGTAAGTCTCCTCTCAGATAGTTTGCAACAAAATTACTAGGCAGGCCAGGGACATCTGGTGGCCCAAGGAGGTGGAAGTGCCACTTTTGTGATCTAGAATGGTATGGCAGCATTACTAGAGTTAATGCACACCTTTTTATTTGAGGAAAAGGTGTGGAGACATGTTCATTTTTGGCACAACTGGTAAACCTCAAATATAGAACTAAGATAAATAAGCTATGGGGTGTTCTTGACAAGGATGGAAAACTTGTCCGGACTTGCCGTGGATTGGGCGAAATTGCAATTCCCGGGCCATGTCAAGTTGACTTGAAACAAACTCGGGAGTCGAGTTTGGGAGAGTCCTAGGCTTGGACTCCCGAGTCCGCTCGAGGGACTCGCGCAAGTCCTGGGCTCAGACTCTTGAGTCACGCGCCTGGACTCATGTTGGCGACTGTAGGTTAGGATTGAGGTTTGAAAACCTCTTTTTTTGTTTTTTTTTCCATTTTGCTCCTCCATTTTGTCCAAAACAAGTCTACAACTCGAAGTAAGGTTGGAAGAAGTGGAGAAGACGAGCAAAGGAGATCAAATTAGAGCCAAGTAAGTGATTTAACTTATCTTTTTCTTTTTTGTTTTCTTCAATTGAAAATCAAAAAAATCATGAAAAGCAAGGGGAAATGTTGCCAAATTTTTTTCTATTTCCCTTAATAGCCTAATTCCTAGTATTTTTAGCTTGTTTTTGAATTTTTTTTTGGCAAATGTTTGATTATCATTTATTTGCTGATTTTTTTTCCAAACCCTTGCTGATTTTTTTTTTCATGTTGAAACAACAATGTCATCTTCAAACCCAAGGGGAACTAGAAAAGACCCTACATGGAAGTATGGGATACCAGGTTATAAAAAGGGTGAGGTCACATGTATTGAATGCAACAAATGGATGACAAGAGGAATCAACAAATTAAAATACCACATTGCCAAAATACCTTGGCAAAATGTGAATATATGCCCTAACTTGACTCGTGAGATGGTTAGAGAGATGAAGGCCCTTCTTGCTGAGTATTTTTAACTTGTTTCTGAATTTTTTTTTTTGCAAATGTTTGATTATCATTTATTTGCTGATTTTTTTACCAAACCCTTGCTGATTTTTTTTTCATGTTGAAACAACAATGTCATCTTCAAACCCAAGGGGAACTAGAAAAGACCCTGCATGGAAGTATGGGATACTAGGTTATAAAAAGGGTGAGGTCACATGTACTGAATGCAACAAATGGATGACGGGAGGAATCAACAAATTAAAATACCACATTGCCAAAATACCTTGGCAAAATGTGGATATATGCCCTAACTTGACTCTTGAGATGGTTAGAGAGATGAAGGCCCTTCTTGCTGAGTATGAGATGAAAAAGATGAAAGACAAAAAACAAAGGATGCACTAGCAGTAGTGATGAGTGGAAATGTATCCACTTCTACACCATCGAGGCCACATGGTACTCCAAGCCCAAGCATCCGTCAGCCACATTCATCTTTTAGTGAGTCCCAAGGATTCTTTCTCTGGTGCTTCTTTCTCACACTGGTGCTGGCAGGTCGGTATGGTTGATTTCTGTATTCCATGCAATGTTCGGGCTTTATGTCCTTGAGTGATGATTGGGATCAAGAAAAACATCATGACTAGGATGAGTATATAAACAAAATTTGGTGCTACAATGAAATTTTATAATTTGGCAGTGACCATATCAAAATTTGGTGAATGCCTAGTGAGTTGGAGTAAGGGGTTTAGAACCCCGATATTCCAGAATTTGAGTGAGCCATTTATAAAGAGCCGTAAAAGATACCACGACACATGGTTGATGGTAAAAATTTTGGCAGAAAGATTTAACACCATTTGATGAGACGGATGGTTTCAATGGAATGTCATCGCTTTTGACCGTTTAAACCAATGGATGGTGATCCTAAAGTCAATAGATATGCTCCAATGAAGTAAAAATATTCAGAAGCTACCAATTTATTAGATAGGATGATCCGGGAGGTTTGTTAGACATATTGGCGTGATTATACAAATCTTGTACCTTGTAACAAGAAAATTTTTTCATTTACTCGTCAGGTTTTCACATTGACATGTCAGTTTCCGTTATTGCGTCAAGGTTTTTTTCCCCCATTGACATGTCAAGGTTTTCTCATTAACACGTCAAATGAAAAAAGACCTTGTAAAACCCTAATTCTAGAAGGTTCCAGAAAGCTTGTTATAAGCGGCTGGGATGTATGTTGCGGCATGGTGTTCGCGAGATTGTAATCTGTTTTGCACTGGATAATAAAATTATTTGGGTGGCTGAGTTTCTGTGGATGTAGCCCATATTGGGTGAACCATGTTAAATTTTGTGTTGATCTCTTTTGTGTTATTCTTCATTGTTATTTCTAGGTTATTTAATCTGCATATAATTTTTAATGTTTATTTCTCCAAATTATCACAGACAACGCAGTTGCATATGTAGCTACAGGTAGACTACTTATGGAGAGGCATCCCACAATTTCATGGTTTGCTTGTGCTGCACATTGCTTGGACTTATTGCTAGAAGACATTGGGAAGATTGGATGGGTCAAAAATGTGGTTGAAGATGCCAAAAATGTTACCAAATTTATCTACAACCATACTTGGGTGCTTTCCTTGATGAGAAAAGTCACAAATGGAAAGGACCTTGTGTGACCAAGAGTGACACGATTTGCTAGCCACTTCCTCACATTGCAAAGCATTCTTGGTGCCATTGCTCATCTCAAGCAAATGTTTGTGTCCAATGCTTGGTTGGAGTCCCCATTTTCCAAAAAAACCTGAAGGGGAGAGGATTGTAAGCATAGTTTTTGATGACACATTCATCAAAAATGGAGAGGAGTTGATTGGGGTAAGTAACAAACACAAAAATAAACTTTATACATGATAATCTATTTGCTGTTTTTTTTTTAGGGGTTAATTTTGTAATAATTTAACATTTGTCTTCATTATTTTAGGTGACAAAACCTTTGGTTAGGGTTCTTCATATGGTGGATGGAGAGGGCATGCTAATGGGTTTTATTTATGAGGCAATGGATAGGGCCAAAGAGGGCATTTCACATTACTATGGCGGAAACAAAAGAAAATATGAAATCATTTGGCACATCATTGATCGTAGATGGACAAACCAACTCCACTAGCTGATACACGCCTTTGCCTACTTCTTGAACCCAAAGTTCTACTTCTCTGAAACATTTAAGGTTGATGAGGAGGCCATGGCAGGTCTTGTCACACACATTGATAAGATGGTGCTTGATGAGTTGGAGGTGAGATTTGTTACATCTTATTTATGAATTTGTAATAAGTTGAAACATCCATATTACATAAATAATAAGTTGATAACTAATTTTCGATATTTGATTTAATTTAATTTTTATCTATTCAAGGTCTACAAGGGTGTAGAGGGGAGACTCTTTTCCTCACAACAATAAATTGAAAGGAGAGTAAAACAACTAGGTAAAAATTTTTGTTCAATACTACAAGATGAAATTAGAAACTTGATTCTTACATTTTTTATTTTATTTTTATATTTTTTACATATATTTTTGTAGATTTATGGTGGGAGAACTATGGTGCTAGCATGCCAAATCTTCAAAAGCTAGCCATTTGTGTCTTGTCACAGCCATGTAGTGCTTTTGGGTGTGAACGTAATTGGAGCTTATTTGAGAACATTAACACAAAGAAGAGAAATAGGTTGACACAACGACGCCTAAATGATCTAGTTTTTGTTTGGTACAACCTTCGCCTTCGAACTAGAAAGGTGGAGGGTGTTTCACATGAGTCTATTGACTTGGATGATATTGATCCATATGGTGAATGGACTATTGATGAACAAAATGATGATGCTGATGTCTTCCTTAGTGATGAAGATCTTGTTGAATTGGAGAGAGCAATAGTAGAAGAGGCAACAACAGGATTGGATGCAATGGCAGAGGACAAAGACACTTTTGAAGATCAAGAAACCACTTCTCAATCTCCTCAGCATTTGGATACTGTAGCACTTTCTAGTTCTAGGCCTGCAAAATTGAGTTGCAGTAGGAGGGGAAAGAGGAAGATATAGATTTTATTTGGTTGTTAATGTTTTTCTCATTTTGACGTATGATTATATGTAAACATTTATAAACTGATGATGCTGTTATACATTTGAAAGTTTGAAACTATGAGTATGAATGATGAAATTTCAATTATTAAGTGTTTTGATGATCATATGACGTGTAATCTTTGAATTATGACAAATTGATAATCAAATTAGGCTCTTATGTTCTCTAAATGCATTAATATTTTTTTTTGTAAAACTATAGTTTTTTTTTTGCCGAGTCCTGAATCTGAGTCCTATTTTGGGCTTTCGAGTCTACGTTGAGTCTGAGTTTTCCAACTTTGGTTCCTAATGATAGTGTAGCTACACCTATTCCTACTACTTTTTTTCATAGGGCACATGTTCAACAGAGCCAGCCATAGAGTTCTAGTCATACTTTGTAGACGAGAGTAGGAGTGATGCCGGGTTTTTCTTCTAGTGCCCATGCAGGAGAGGGTAGGGGGAAACACAAATTGCAAACTCAAAGTAACCCCATAGCTGATTTATTCAATGTGTAGCTGAAGGATGAGATAGATGATGTCATTGGCAAGTTCTTCTTTGCCAATGGCATCCCATTTCATGTAGTTCGATCTTTTTTTATAGGGAGATGATGTCAATGGTAGCAAGGGGAGGAACATCATATGTGCCTCTAGGTGAGACAAAATTGAGGACCACGATCTTGGATAAGAACTATTCCAAGATCAATTTGTTGATGGAGAAGAAGGAATGTTCGGTGAGGACTGGATGTAGTATAGTCATGGATGGGTGGACGAACATTAGCCATCGTCCACTCATTAATATCATGGTCACATGTACAGAGGGCCCATACTTTCCTAAGACAATTGATTGTACAGGGCATCGCAAAGATGCTGATTTTCAATTTCAGGTCCTCAAGGACGCTATTGAGGAGGTTGGGCCATAAAATGTGGTCCAAGTAGTGATAGATGCAACACGTGTGCAAAGTTGCGGAGAAACTTGTTGGGGCAATTTACAGACATATTTGGTGGACTCCATGTTGTGTGCTTGCCATGAACAATGCACTCAAGGACATGGGGAAGATTGAGTGGATCAGAGTAGTGGTCAATGATGCTAGAGATGTGCAAATGTTTATCTGCAATCACCACACTTCACATGCACTCTTTAGGAGCTTCTCTAAGGAGTTCTTGAAACCTATTGAGACCAGATATGCATCCTATTTCATTCTCTTGGAGAAATGATTGAGTTGCAAGATTCACTCCAACTCATGGTTATGACAACAGATTGGAATAGGTGGACCGAGTCCAAGACAAAGCAGGGGAGGAGGGTGAAGGATACAGTGAAGAGTGATGTGTTTTGGAGTGATGCAAAATATATAGTCTCCATCATTGCTCTAGTTTTCTAGGTCATCAGATATGGGCATGCGGATGCACCTAACCTTGGAGAGGTGTATGAGTGCATTGATTCTATGCTTGACTAGATGAGGGTTGTCGTGCGAGAGGACCCCACATTAGAGA
Source organism: Sequoia sempervirens (assembly GCA_007258455.2). Taxonomy (NCBI): domain Eukaryota; kingdom Viridiplantae; phylum Streptophyta; class Pinopsida; order Cupressales; family Cupressaceae; genus Sequoia; species Sequoia sempervirens. Next base: position 18,663 of record VDFB02175553.1, read on the forward strand.
TGGGAGAAGCTCAACACTCCCTTGCACATGGCTGCCTATGCATTGAATCCTAAGTGGTACAAGACTAGGCTTGGTAGAGTTACTCCGATATAGGATGTGAAGGTGAAGGTAGGGTTCTTCGAGGCTATTGAGATGATGTATGATCTTATAGATGCCAGCACGACTCGCATTGAGTTGAAAAAATTTGCCACTCTTAGTGGTTATTCTAATGTTGCCAAGATGGATATGGCAACTATGGCATAGGAGGACCCAATTTTGTGGTGGACTTGCCATGGATCGGGATCTCTGACTACCACTCTAGCCATCAGATTGTTATCTTAGGTTTCTAGTTCTTCAACTATTGAGAGGAACTGGTCTACTTATAGCTTCATCAACTCTCTTATAGGAACAACTTACCTCTAGGAGAGTAGAGAAGCTTGTGGTTGTACATAGTGTTTTGCGTCTCATTGACTGTAAAACACTTGTGTACAAAGAGAGTCTAGCAGCACAATGGATGTAGAGCCAGAGGAGCCAACACAAATTGATGAGGATGCTACGACTTCAGATGTAGGGCTTGTTGGTATTAGTTTGGCGGAGCTTGATCATGAGGAGTCCAGTAGTTCCAATGATGAGGAGTTTGGGGATGATTAGAGGCCTCCCTTCACTACATTTTGACATTTCGTACTTATTTTGATATCATGCTACTCATTGTAATCATCTTTATGATATTTTCAATATAGTAGAAATCTACAATTTGATATTTTCATTTGTCAAATTTTATTTACTATTCAAGTATTTAAAATTTTAGTATTTAGTATTTGCAATTTTGCTATTTTACTAATTTGCCAAAGTTTCATTTGAAATGTAATTCTTATACATCTTTTTTTAACTAGTTTTTCGAGTACTATATGTATATCAGCACTGCCCCCTCACCACCATCCCCCCGCCGTCCCCAAACTTAGGCCCTTGGTCTCCCCGTCCCTGAAAGCCGTCACTGCGGCCCTCCGTCAAGAAACTCCGTGGAGCACTGGACAATAGCTAGGAACAATGGGTCTGTCTATCATAGAGGATAACAATTGAAAGTTTAACTTAGCTGAAAGAAGACAAGAGAGGGGTGTAATTGTAAAATCCAAAGAAGCTAAAACCTGAAACTAGGTAGAGGAAATTTCTATGTAGGTTTGATGGCAACAAGGTTCAAAATTTTGAAGAAAAGCTGCTACATGATATGTTTAACTTTTAAACACCTCTTGGAAAATTGTAATTTGTATTTGTCCTTGGATCTGGTATTGAAGGCCCAAGTTTATCTACAAGGCATTCTTTTGATGCAATTCTCCTCTTATATCAATATATAATATTTTACCTTTTTTCAAAAAAATAAAATAAATGCGAATGCTGTAGTTGATTTGTGAATAGGTTCTCAAAAGTTCCAAAAAGTAAAGTGAGATCTTTTTTCTTTTTGGTTGATGCATGCATTCTTCTTATATCAAATGTTGTAATGCAGAAGTTTATTGTTTTTTATATTTATGACACTCAACTCATGCAGAGTAGTGGAGACCTTGTGTACCCGCAGTGGGCATCAGTAGTTGTTTTGAAAATGTCTGGTAGTTTTCTACTTTTATGGATAGCAACTTCAGAGAGTTCCGAATATATAGTTCAGTGGAGAAAATTATGCCTGTGTGGTCATAATTCTATAAGGGAAGTATTTAAATAACAAAAAACACTTTTGGAAAAGAAAATATGAAGTTGAAATAAAAGATGAGTTAATAAAGCAAAAGTCATAATTTTTTTGAGGGTACTAAAAAACTGATTGAAGGAGAATTTATTTTAAAACTGAATAACCATAGAAACAATTTCAAACAAGTAGATACACTTTGATAGGTCTGTTGAGTTGTCTGGCATTTTGATAGAAGTCCGAGGGGTAATAGGTGATGATGGCATTCATGCAAGATGATACCTAATGATTAAATTACGTCATATCCTATACCTTTTATCATAAAAGTCAATGATTTTAAATTTTAATTGCGTGCCAACCATGATGCAGGTTTTAGCTTTACCAACAAGGAGTATTGAATTTTGATTCTTTATATGCAGATATATTTGGAGGGGATATTGTTGGTGATGGAAAGAGAATAAAGGGCCTTGGCATTGGCGGTCCTGAGGGTCCTGTATCACTAGATGATGTCAGAAGATTGCAGAGATCAAATGAGGTGATACTCCTTTTGGTTGTTTGTATTACTGGAACTTGATCACCCAAATGTAATCTTGCAATAGTAATGTCTTCAGATTTTGAATCCAGTGCCCTGTATTGTCATAATATTTAAATCAAGTCACTTTTGTAATTGATGTGCAGGACTTACGGCAGCAGTTGGAAGCTCATGTTCTTAGTATTGAGAAGCTTGGCAATGAAGCACGGGCTGCTGCTGCTCAACATGATATTGTTAGTTACATACCTTGATTTGTTTTGTGGGTATCATAAAGTAGTCGTTAACAACCATTCAAGTTATTATACTATTTGGAGACATTCACAGTTGCACCATAAGACAGAAAGAAAAAGTATTGCTTGTCCTTTTTATACTGCAAGCTAGTTAGATTAAGAATGCTGTATTTGGATTTATCAGTTTATCAAGCCCTGCTTCAACAACAAAATAAATACAATGGATTTGAATTTTTTGGAACTAGTTACATAACCATTTCCATGTTGATGTGTCCCCACCTCTGTCCTATGCTCCTTGCCCTTGCTATTTCCCTTTCAAATATCATTCATACAATCTTGGGTGTGTTTTTAGGCATCCTTTTTGCATTCCAATGCCCCCTCTGTTCCTTTAAAGGAACTTAGTGGAACATAGGTTCTCATTCTTGAATTTTAGACCAATATCTTGGCATTTCTCAAAATATGTATTCTTTACTTTAGATTGTAGCCTAGGAAGAACAGCTGAAAAATAATTTAAGCAAATCATCATTGCCAGAGCGAATAAAGTTCTTTGAAAGAATATTTTTGGTTACGTCCTTGTTCTTATACTAAGTTATCAAATCAGAATTGGGTAGAGGTATGTGGTATGCCAATTTTTGTAGGGGTTGGGTACATCCTTCTGAAAAACATATAAAAATCATAAATATATGCATATTTACAGCCTAAAAACAGGAATAAAGTTCAAAATAGCACATATTATTATTATTTTTTTGATTGGTAAATGTGGCGTTATCAGGGTCACACCCGTCTATTAATTTCAAAGCACACATCATATATATACTAAATAAAACTATCATAAATATTACAAATCTATATCACACTATACTAAGTTCATATCAATTTGTCAAACTCAAATGTCATGACAGATATTCATTGTTCAATGTTAAAATAATACAATAAATAATGCATATTGATCAAGACCAACATCACCATCATCATTAACACTAATTGCTGTAAATAAATTAAAAGAATATTATAACCTTAAGTGTGATACCATAATATCCTAACCATTTGTGAAGTTGTGGTTTAAGTAAGTTAACATTTTATTTGCATCCACTTTGACATGTCCCATTTTCAAAGATTGTCTTACAATGAGATGGAACAGTGTTCCTTTGGTCTTATGTTCATATGTCCCACCTGCTGGAATGATAGCAAGTATTCTCTAAAATTTGACGTGATCAGAAGATGCCCAAAATTGATAATTTCATACCTAATGTGGGTCACAATAGTGCGAGAAACATGACACATGGAGGATTTTGTAATGGGTTGAATTTGTAATGCCATAACACATCAAAAAACTGACCGTCGTTTAGGTTTTCAGGCAAACAAAATGTGTCAAATTTTTTGCCTGCCATTGTAATTGCCACAAAAACACTTTGTCTAACCTGGCATTTCTATGAAAATTGTTTGTCAATGATGGAATCTTCAGGGTTTGTTTGTTATCGAGTTGATAATTCTAATGGGGAAAATGCAAACCCTGCCCGAACCTGCAGTCGCATCATTTTAGAATCCAATTCTGGGATGTTTCATACCCTGAATCGGCCTGGTTTTCTGCCAATTTGGTAGCATAGTTCTTGCGAGTAGAAGCTATCATGGAAGAACTTGCCTTCATCTTTTTTCATATAGGTGAATAATGTAAAAGAAAAAATGGTTTATATCTTGCTTCTCTATAATAATACTGATATGAGGTTTTTAAACCAGTGTCATTTGAAAATTTTTATTGGTTGATATTTAATTCCATGCTTTATAAATAATGCTGACTTAAACATTACCTGGATAGAACTCCTAGTACCAGTTACCAATTACTTGGCACAGTTAATATTGTGAATCTCATTTCTCATTTTCTTGATTAACAGGTTTTGAAAAATAATATCCTGTGCATGAAATAAATGTAAGATAAAACTCCAGTGCCAGTTACCAATTTCTGGACACAGTTAATATTATCAATCAGCATTTTTCATTTTCTTTCTTAACAAGTTTCAAACAAAAACGTCACAAAATGCCTGTGATTTTCACAGGAAAACCCTCGAATTTTCCTCAAAATAAATCCATGAATCTGCAGTGTAACAGCTTGTGAATCTCGTCTGAAAACCCTCACGAATCTTAAGGTAATAAACCCTCCAAAAAACTTTTGCAAAAATCCACAATTTTTATAGGTAACAAACCCTTCAAATCTTTGCTCAGAAAATCTGCGATATTTTAAGCAGAAAACCTTTCTCGATTTTTATTAAAAAATTGGACAAAAATTTCTAAAAAAAAATTCAAAAACATTTCTTCGTAAAACCATTAAAATCGAGCAAAAACATCTAAGAAATAAAAAAAAATTCCTTAGGAAAACACAATTTTTTATTACTAAAAATTTGCCAAAAAAGGTTTGAACCTAAGCTCTGATACCATGAAATGATGATTGATATTTGATATTCATTCTTAAGAAAGGAGAGGAAAACTCCTTATATAAATAATTACAAGACGATGTTTCTAAAAAGAAACAATCATTAACTAAAGAGAATTAAAGTAAATAACTGAAAGTTATTAAAACCAACAAAAAACAATGTAAGTTAACTGAAAGCTAACTAACAACTAACTAAACACTAAGATGACCATTAACTATTACAATAATACTTTAATAGTTGCTTCAATATGTTGTGCCATTGCCTTTTTCTCCTTAAAACTAGAGACTATCCCTTGGTGGTGCTGAATGTGTTCTGTTGCTTTAACGTTTGGGTGTACCATGGATGGTGGATAGTGCCTTGGTACTAGTTGAATAGCATGATAATGGTTTGCTTTGGGAGGCAATCCTTTTGGAATATCCCAACAACTAGTGAGTACACATCTATAATTGCTTGTAGATTTGGAGATGTAGGAACCTTTGATTCTGTTTTCTTCTTCTTGCATGTCCACCATTGGTAGCAGGTTTTGACATCCCATGAGTTCTAGCATTTGGATTAGGATTGGCTTGTGTAGATGATCCACTTTGATTGAGTAGATTTTGGGGTTGTTCCTTTGGTTGTAAGAATAGTATATTCTAGATTGATTTTTGGAGATACACCATTGCCCGTTTCCCTCAGCATATTGCGCATACCTTTGTCCAACTAGCTCACTTTGTCATCTAACAGGGTCAACCAAGTCCCCACTTGATCCAAACACCAAGTCTATATCCTCTTTGTGAGGACTCTTTTTGGTGTGTAGGAATTCTCCCCCCAACTTCTAGTTTATGGTTCTACCACACTAAGGCTTGATAGTGCAAAATCTTATTATTTTGTTGACCAAAACTTGATTGGACAATTTTTTGAATTTTGTCGGCCACAAAATTAAAATTTTGAATAGACCCTTGATTTTTTTGAAGCTTTTAAAAAATGTAAACAAATCTAAAAAATTCCAAAAATTGCAGCCTATAGAACAAATTTATGATAAATCCTAAAATTGCAATAATTTCCTTAAAACAGCCCCAAATGATTTAAAATCAAGACTATACAGGGACCAATGTGCACTCTCTCAACCCTCTAGAATTCATAATTATTTTTGCTATTTTGTTCCCTTGGGAACACATTTGATGGAAACCTTAATTTCACAATAACTCTTTTAGATATACTCGAAATGACCTCAAATTTGGACTGTAACAGCTTCAATATGTACTTGATCAACCCTTCAAAAATTAAAACAAATTCATCAAATTGGGAGAGATATGTGCTTCACAATTTGACCTCGTGAATTGAAAAAAGAATCACCTTGTTTCTTGCCTTCTCAATGTCAAGATCATGCTTTGATACCATTTGTAATAAAATAACTTGCGGAATAGAAGAATATAATAGGAAATATGCTTGCTAATACTAGAGAATAATAAGCCAATTTGAGGGGCCTACCTCCAATAGTCTTCAATAAGAGCACAATATACAATATGATTGTAATAACTAACTTCTACCTCCCATATGCCGTACTTATGCCATGGATGCCACCCAAGTTGACCTAATTACCTATATATGACTTTATAAATAACCTTTCACACAAGAGAGAAGTAGTGAAAATATTATAATTGCCAATGTTGGTACCAATAGTATATATACTATATATATAGGCAAGGGTGAGACATAGGACATGTGATTATGACGTGTCACGATCATATGGCTTGAGACATAAAAAGTTGCCTAAGAAAACTTAATCAACTAGGTGTGGAAAGGACCCAAAGGGGAAACCAGTTAGAGAACAGACCCATTCACTCCTACATGATCAAATTACTCTCAAATCAATGGTATCCTAGAGCTGAGATACTTTACCAAGAATAGGCATCTTGGGAATGAGTGAATGATCTTCCAGATTTAGGTACTTGAGCTCGAGAATATTAAATAATTATCCTCCACACCATCTCTAGAACAATTTGGTAGCTAAAGCCACATTGTTAAGAAGATAATTTCTCATACCCAACCCACAGCTATCTTTGGGTTGACAAGTTTTATCTTAATTAACTCTTGCACCATCACTTTCCGCCTTTTTGGATAGCATAGATCAACCCAGATTTTATTCCAGCAGAATTGGATGAAGTTAGACAATAGGGTCAAATAGAACCCTCTGTTCTAGATCATCAAAGCAGGTCAAGTGCCCTCCTAGGGAAAATGGTTTATAGAGGTGTAGGTTCCCAATTTGTTTCTACACCTTTTACCAAAATTGCATGCAATGGGAACTACTGCTCTTCATGGAGGGGCATATAGAAGGGTTTGGGTCACTAGATTCCACCACAAATCTATAGGTAGGGGGGTGAGCCTTTGTGGTTCTAACAACACAACCCTTGTTATGTTCAACACCCAACTATATGTATAGGTGGGGAGGCGAGCCTGATCCAATAAACTAAACTCCCTATAAAGTGGTGGGGGGAATTGGACATTGGGGATGCCCTTTTATTCTCTAGTTTTTCAATGGATTGGTGTAGAGCTGAGGGCTAACTATGTAGACATGGGTGCTCTCTCACCCTATGGGCAAGCCATCCATCACACATCATCAATCCATTATATAGATGATATGATTGATGATTGATTGCATCATGTATTCTAAATACAAGTCCTACGTAGATTTTAGTGGTACTGGATGACACAAGCCATTCTCAGTAGTTGTGAGTGGTTATGATTGTTGAACCAGGAAATGTAACTTCACGGTTTGAACTGACACTTCATTGCCTTCCCTCTTTGTATGATAATTTACACTACTATTCTTTGTAGCATGAGACATTCCAAGGGTTTGTATAGAGAGATACGCATCACATCCGTTCCCATAGATAATGTACAGAACTAGCATAATACAACTATGCTTGTCAGTTCTACACATATTGTCAATTGCTCCCTGTGTTCTTTTGCACTCTGCATAATCGAAACCTCTTGTCATAAACATAAATCATTTCCACACAATCCAATTGAAGCTCTTTGATTGGGTTGTCCACCAGGTTCTCACTTGGGTCCTGAATCATAATCACTATTACTTTGCCTAATATTGATCATTCCTTCAATCAGTGTCTATACTTTTTATGGCACATTCCAGATAGAGCTGTTTTATTCAATTGATAATTAATAAATCAAAGAGAAATTTCCTTATTTATAGCTGTCTAAGAGTATCTCTCCCAAATTTGACGGATTCCCATTGCAAGCCTGATTTATGCAGAAAATCTAGTTGACTTGGCTATCTCAAGGGATAATATTGAAAAAAATTCTTCGCCTGGTTTTGCAATAAGACAACTTAATCAGTTAAAATTTATCCTAGCAATTATGGTGTATCCAGCACTTGAATTTAAGTTTGCAGACTGAAATTATGTGCTAGCCACACATTTTCCTAATTTTCTTTCTTTTCTCTCAAATAGGCTGGAAAGTGCTTGAAATTTTATATAAGGTTCTTCATTTATAGTTTTCCTTTGTCTATCACTCCTTTCCTATTCAATTTGATTTATGTCATCTGTTATAATTGTTTAAGGAACTGAAAGAGCTTCGGGAGTCAGTCTCAGCTTCATTTTTGGAACAAATTAAGGAATTACGGCATGAACTGGCAACAAAAGAGAAGGATGTGGAAGAGATTACTGCTCTTTCCACACAGAGAAAGAGCTGCATAGAGGATCTCAATCAACGTCTTTCTGCAGCATCTCAATCCCGAACAGATGCAGAAGAAATAATTCAAAGGTATTCTAGATAACATTATATCCATGTTAGAGAAACTGGAAAATTGAATAAAATGAAATTTATCTGTGCAGGACGTGTGTACTATCATATGAATATCTTGGAGTTTGGTACCAAGTTTGATAACCTGAATCTGTAAAATTATCTTATCAAGAATTATTACCGTGTAATATATAATTTGTCACATAGTAATCTCCAAAAAAGATTTCTTGCCATCCTGGGGGATCAGAGGATTGTGTATTTTTCTCTTCAATTTCTGTAATAATAGGCTTGTGAGATTTTAGCTATGAGGGTATAGGGCTTGTACCATGATCCATTGATTGGGTATGATATTAAAGCCCAATCTTAAGCTATTGTAAACCTCGAATCTTCTATAGAAGGTATTGAAGATATTTAACTCTCTGAGCTGCAATGTACTGCTATGGTTGTTTGATTCCGCAATAACATTAAAGACAAGCTTTGGTATAAGGTGAACCATGAGCTTGAATGATGCTAATAAGAACCTATAACAGATGAGTGTTTTCATGTTTTAGAAAAGCTTTAGAATGTAATCCTAGAAATTCTGTGATATTTGTTTTAGGGTAGAAATATGATTGGATTGAAATTCATGTGACAGTGTCTAATATCTGGCTTTTTCACTGATTGAATAGATTGATAGCTAATTCAGTAATTGGTTAGATGATTGGTATTAATACTTACATCTTGGGTATTACTACTCAGTTGTAAAACTCCGACTCAGCAATTATTTAGTAGGCCTAAACTTTAAAAGAACTCAGGAAATAAATTCATCAATAATGTAATGACCACCCCTGATTTTTTTTTTTTATTGATTTGCTGAGTGTAATGTGAAGTGCGGGTTTATTTTGCATTCAAGTGTTTGTAATTTAACATGACATTCATTCATAACATAGCAATGAAGGAAATCAACCATAAAAATGCATTATCTTCATATTGCATCATTACAACATATATTGATGATAACATCCAATGAAACCAGACTTATTAAAATAATTTGCAGACCTGATAGCAGTCCCAAATGAAGCTCTTATAGGCATAAAATGAGCAGCAGTACACTCAAATGATGCACCCAAACCAAGCTGCGATGTAGGCCAACCAACCAAAGCTCTTAGTCTTCAATAGACAGCTGCATGAATGCTGTAGAAGGCAGATTGCAGGCCTATACAACAAGAGACCTGATTATGCACAACTCCCAAATGGCACGGCTCTCTAGAAGAGGGGTGATTTGCTCCCTAAAATCATAACTCCACCAAAACTTGCAAATGAATACTTGAAATGTGGTGCCCAGCTGTGAGGATTCCTTTGCAACAATACCCAAAACGAGTTCTTGATCACCCACGGAGCTATGAACAATTTGGCACTTCCAGCCACCGTGAAAAGTGAGTTTCCAGAATTCTGAAAATGTAAATCATACCTCTGTTAAAGTGTCTTTAACACCTCTAATCATCACCCAAATGAAGCAAATCAACAAGCACACCAAAATCCTCGAACTGACATCAAAATGATAAGAAAATTTTCGTATTAGAAACCCTAGAATGGTCAATCTTCTGGAACAATGGTGATTCCTGAGGTAGAATCACTCCAACCAGCTAGGGTGGGTCTTTCACCACCGAAACCAGCAACTGAAGGAGAGGGTTTTCGTCCTTAACCAGCAATGTATAAGTTCTGGAAACAATCCAGCAGAGTCTGTGAATGGTCAAATGCATTCTTGCATTCTTACATTAACATGAAAAAAGTTACATTATAAAGAGGTGCATAAAAGCACTGTAGATATTAACCATATCTACCTACCTACTAGTTACTGTAGAAACAGTAACTGTAAATTTTAATGATCAGATTTAATGCAAAGAAAATTAATTCAAAATCAGACACAGCAACACAGCAGATACCCTGGGAAAACCCTCATCTTGAGGGAGAAAAACCCAGCAACAAAGATCTCTCTTATATATATAAATAGTGGCAACAAATCTCTTTACAATGAGGCCAATCACAAGGTCAATATTCAGCACCAACTTTAGATGCAAAACAGATAATAATCTGCCCTTCCTTGAAACCTAAATCTGCACTTAGAGAAATTCACAATCTGCTCTTGGAGAAAATTCGCACTTGAATGAAGGAGAGAATCGAACTTGCTTGATGATTGAAATGATGGAAATGACCTTGTATAAATACACAATGAGAGAGAGGTCGCACCTCTTCATGTACAAGGTCGGCCAAAATAGAGAAATATAATTACAATTAAAATATGTAAATTACAAGGAAGGTCGGCCCTTTTAGAAATTACATTGTTGCCAAGTGAAGCGCCCCTTCATATTAAATATCACATATAAATAAATAGCCGATAGGCTATATTAATTTATGTCTTCACTCGTGGCTGGAAGGATGAACCCGAAGCTGCCATAACATTAACAATAACACCTAAACTAACCTAGAACATTCTAATATTGACCATTAATAATACAATAATAATATTATTCCAACACCCTCCCTTAATGGTCAATCCATTAACAACACCAAGTTGCCCCTTGAATTTGACAAACTTATCCGGGCTCAGAGACTTGGTGAGAATATCTGCAGTCTAATCCGCTGTTGGAACATACTGCAGCTGAACGGATCCGTCTTCTACCAGCTTGCGGATGTAATGACAATGAAGCTCGACATGCTTGGTACATTAATGGAAAACTGGATCTTTGGCTAGTTTGAGCACCCCTTGATTATCAGTATACAAGGGAGAAGGTCCTGCTTGTGACATGTGCATGTCAGAAAGCATCCTACGGAGCCAACCTGCCTCACATGTTGCTTTAATGGTTCCTCGATATTCAGCTTCAGTCTAGGAAAGAGCCACTGCTTGTTGCTTGTTGTTGGTCCATGTTACAACACCGGTACCCAAACTAAATACATACCCAGAAGTAGATTTTCTGTCATTCACTGAACCTGCCCAATCTGAGTCTATAAAACCAATCAACTTTGGATCCTTGCATTTGCCATAGAGAATGCCATAATCTAAAGTGCCAACATATCTTAGCACTCGCTTTGCGGCAATCCAATGTTCAACTTTTGGAGCTATCATGAAGTGAGAAATGTAGCTCACTGCAAAATTGATGTCAGGTCTAGTGGCAGTGAGGTAGATGAGACTGCCCACTAGTTGCCTGAATGTCATTTCATCGACCGGAGGTGAATCGGAGTTGGCTGATAACTTCAGCCCCTTCTCCATAGGTGTGGAGGCAGGTTTGCAGTCCTGCATCCGAAATTTGTCAAGCATACTTCGAGCATACTTAGACTGAGAGATAAAAATACTATCAGTTGTCTACCAAACCTCAATACCCAAACAGTGATGGAGAAGCCCTAAATATGTCATGTCAAAGGCCTGACACAAATCTTGTTTGATTGCTGCAATCAAATGTGCTGAACTGCCAGTAATGATCAAGTCATCAACATAGATAACAAGAAACAAAATATCATCACCAGAGTGCTTGACATACAAATTAGTGTTAGAAGGGCTGCACTGAAAACCATGATCAACCAAGTACTGATCAATCTTGATGTACCATGCACGAGGCGCTTGTTTCAATCCATAGAGTGCTTTCATGAGCCTACACACCTGATGTTCTTTGTTGACAACCTTAAAACCAGGAGGCTGTGTCATGTAGACTTCTTCCTGCAACTCACTGTTGAGAAATGCACTCTTGACGTCCATTTGATGAACTGTCCATCCAAATTGGGCTGCAATAGCAAGAAGAAGATGAATTGTGCTCATCTTGGCAGTAGGAGCGAAGGTCTCCTCGTAATCAATGCCATCTCACTGTGTGAATCCCCGAGCAACTAATCTGGCCTTGTATTTATCCAAAGTACCATCTGCATGATACTTGACCTTGTATACCCATTTGCAACTGATAGGTTTCTTCCCAGGAGGAAGATTAGAAAGAACCCAAGTGTGATTCTTCAGAAGACTATGATATTCTGTCTGCATAGCCTTTTCCCACTCTGGAATTCCTTTAGCCTCTGAGTATGTATGAGGCTCGTAGATACTGTGGATGTTGGCCATAAGAGCAAAATTGACTGTGTTGGGCTGCTTTCTCTTTCTACGAACTGATCTACCCTCAATGAGTTCATTAACATGAAGATCGCCGATAGTCTTGGCCCACCACTTAGGCCGACTAGTAGAAGTACCAACATATGGAATAGGAGAAACATCGCCTGGGATGTCTGGAACAAAGTCATCTGGATGTGAGTCCTGAGGAAAATCAGGTGGTGCTATATCATGATCGGTAGATTCCTCATCTTCAGAGTCAGAATGCTCTGAAGCCCTCCCATCAGTGGAACCAAGAGGAAGATGAACACCCTCATCAGGAACCTTCATAGGCTGATCCGCAAGACTGGTAGTAGGAAGAAATGGGCCAATAGTCTCATCAATCACAACATCATGACTGAATATGAGACGATCTGTCTCCACATCAATCAACCTGTATGCCTTGTGATTGTTGCTGTAACCAATAAACATAAGTGTCTGGCTCTTGGAGTCCAACTTGGCACGTTTGGCTTCTGGAATCCATACATGAGTTGTAGAACCGAAGACTTTCAGATGGCCCACCTTAGGCTTACGTCCTGACCAGGCTTCTTCAGGAGTCATCTTCTTAATGGCTTGTGTAGGTGACCGATTCAGGAGGTAGACTGCAGTATAAACTGCTTCAGCCCAGTATTTCTTAGGTACATTTCTGTACTCTAGCATAGAACGAGCCATTTCAGTAATGGTGCGATTCCAACGTTCAACGACACCATTTTGCTGAGGGGTGTATGATGTGGTAAGTTGGCACTTAATGTCGTGTGCAACACAAAAAGTAGAGAAGTCAGCTGAACAAAACTCCCCCCCATTATCTGACCTTAGAGTGACAATCTGAGACCCTGATTCTTTCTCAACTAAGGCCTTATACTGCTGAAATGTACTGAACACATCTGATTTATGTTTCAAAAAATACACCCACATTTTCTGACTGAAATCATCAACAAATAATAAAAAGTACCTAGACCCAGTAACAGAAGGAGTATTCATTGGCCTACATACATCAGCGTGAACCAGTTGAAGTACCTTGGAGGCTCGTCAAAAATCACCATTCGAGAATGGTGTCCGATGCTGCTTGCTAGCTTGACAAGCTCCACAAACTCCATGATTTTGAGTTTGGATCTCAAGTAGACCAACAACCAAACCCTCTTGAGATAACTGAGAGAGGTAGTGCACATTCAAGTGCCCATAACGCTGATGCCAAAGTTTGCTGATGGTTGTACTCCTAGCTGCCAGAGCGTGCTCTTGAGAATCACCGAAATCAGCAAGTTTGTACAGACCATGATCCTCAAGTCCCATAGCGATTGTAGTATGAGTCTCCCTATCAAGGATGCTACAAGTGGCGGAACTGAAAACAACATCCAATTGGGGAGAATGCCTCATGAGCTGATTGACTGAGAGGAGATTATGTTCCATACCGGGAACATAGTAGACATCGAGAAAGAGTAAATTTCTTCCTCCTGAGTGAATCTGGATAGTGCCCTTACTAGCAACTGTGTACTCTTCGCCTCCAAAAATGACAAAATCAGAAAATGGTTCGAATTTTGTGAATCAATCCCAATGATGAGTAAAATGCCGCGATGCCCCTGAATCAATATACCAAGCAGAAGAATGTACCGGATTTGTAGTTCTCTTGGCCATAAACGCATAGAATGCAGATTCTTTCTGCTCAGTGTGCTCTGCGACATTTGCCTTTTGATGAGACCCTCCATGCTTCTTTTGTTCAGAAGCCAACCGAATGCGATAGTTAGCCTTCATGTGACTGTATTTATGGCAATAATTGCACTAAACGTTCTTCTCTTGGTTTCTTGAGAAGAACCAGAGCCTTTCGACTGAGAAGATTGAGCCTTCCCTTTGTTCTTAGTAGAAGATTTGGTAGAGAACACTTGCTCTGTGTAGGTGGAACTGGTATTGTTTCCAAACTGTTGTCGCCATCGATCCTATTGCAAGAGCTTGTTGCAAAGATCTTCAAATTTGAGATCAACATTGGTGGAGGTGATATTCAATGTCTCAATGAAATGCTCATACGAATGTGGGAGACTTTTCAGAGTAATGACCACCATATCTTCTTCCTCCATTTTTCGACCAATTGCTTCCAATTGATCATGAATATCTTTAATCTTTGTCAAATGTTCTTGTAAGGACATTTTCTCATCCATCATGATGGAAAAAAGCATATTCTTGAGAAATAACGCTCTGCTCTTGTCAGTGGTTTCATGAAGGGCCTTCAAGTGATCCCAGATTTCTGTAGCAGTTTTGCCAGACGGTACCTGAGGTAGCTGCTCATCTGTGACAGAGAGTTTGATGATCATGACGGCTTCTTAGTTGCGTTCACCCCATTTGTCCTGATCCTTTCCTGCTACAGTGGGACGGGTTGAGTTCCCCAAAATGATCTGATTGAGACACTGATATTCAAAGATCGTAAGCATTCGCTGCTTCCAGGTGTTGTAATTCTTTCCGTTGAACTTCTGGCTACTTTCAAGCATTATATTCGTCAGAGATGCCATCACGTACCTCAAGGTCAAACTGGTGAGGACAAAATAATGCACAAAAAATAGAAATAGGTGCTGCAAAATAAAGTCGGAGGCAGAAACCGAAACCCTAGCACGGATTTTGAGGTTTTACTGAAAACCCAAAAAAGATAAATAAAAACCCATAAGGATTGAGGAATACCTAGAAATTTTTAGTAGCACAAATTTTTAGGCACGAAAAACGAGGTACCTAGAAAAATTGGAGACCAACCCAGTTGAGCTCTCAAAAAACCCACTAGGAATCTGTAATCAAAGTAAAATTTCGACTTCAAACAAAGTGTCAAAACCCTAGTCGAAGGTACGAAACCCTAGGCAGCCATGAGAGCTTCAAAAAAGAATTGTAGAAAAATATTGAAACCCTTCTGAAATTGCAGCTCAAATTTTTTAGAAGCCTAGGCAACCATGATTTCCCAAAAAGGATGAAAAACGCGTCTCAAAATTAGAGCAGAAATCGCGTTTTTATTAAAAAAACACAGGTCAAAAAGACGTCAAACACACAACACAGGAATTTTGAGAATCGCCAGAACAAGGAAACACGCCAGAAGAACAAAAGACGTGTTTAGAAACATGCGTTCAAAGGTCGCGCGTTCCTCAGAAATGAAAGTAAATCGCAGCCGAAAGAAACAAAACGCGTTTGCAAGTTTCTCTAAATCCCGTCACCAAATCACGCGGCTACGAATGAGTTGCAGACAACGACGATAGAAGAAGTGCATCCAGAAGCATGGAAAACGTGACACAATAACATAAGTCGCGCTAGGAGATTGCACGAAAACGCGTTTAGAAAACACGAGCTCCAAAAAATATGAAGGACGCAGGTTGAGAAGATGCGTTTCAGAAGGTCGCGCGGCCAAGGAAAAATGGCAGACCAAAAAAAAAATGCCCAACAGAAAACGAGACTTAGGGATTGGCGGCTAGGGTTTTTTTTCTTTTCTTCTTATTGCTCTGATACCATGTGAATGGTCAAATGCATTCTTGCATTCTTACATTAACATGAAAAAAGTTACATTATAAAGAGGTGCATAAAACACTGTAGATATTAACTATATCTACCTACCTACTAGTTACTGTAGAAACAGTAACAACTAAACTAACCTAGAACATTCTAATATTGACCATTAATAATACAATAATAATATTATTCTAACAGAGTCTTCTTAAGTTGTCAAATCCTTCCTATGCAAATGAGAGCTCAAACTCATATTTATAAAGTGAGGGAAGAATTAGGGCAACTTGCATTTGAATTTGAATATATTTTCCCTCTCATTTAACTTGATGAATTAACATGAAATTACCCCAAGAGGGGCATCCAATTTTTTGCCTCCAAAATTCCACTTTTGATTTTTTATTTAAAATTGACATTAAACCCAAACTAGGGGTAGGGGCATAACATTAGCCTTAAAAAAGATAAATAAACCTCTTTTCTAGGCGCCCACTTGCTATACATTGTTCCCTTTTTTAAAACAACGTTGCTCAACTAGGCCAAGGGTGCCTTTTATAAACCATGCTTATTTCCTCACTTCATTAAAAAAACAACTTTATTAACTTAAGTGACGAATTAGTCGATAATAATTCTGACCATTGGGAGAACTCACCCTTTCCAAGAATGGAAACTTTGCATTGCTGCGA
The DNA here is from genome assembly GCA_007258455.2 of Sequoia sempervirens. Lineage (NCBI taxonomy): Eukaryota > Viridiplantae > Streptophyta > Pinopsida > Cupressales > Cupressaceae > Sequoia > Sequoia sempervirens. Next base: position 35,499 of record VDFB02175553.1, read on the forward strand.
AGACCAGTTACTAAATATAGCACTTACTAAAAATAGTAAGTGAGTCAAATCACTCAACTGGCCCAAGTAAGGAACATTGAAAAAGGGAACATTATAGTCCTCCCTTCCCAAAGATTGCTTGTCCTCAAGCTAAGTTGCTGGTTCAGGTACGGATTTAGATGCGGGTTCGGGTTCGGGTTCGGATTTGCCGGTACAACAATTTTTTTTCCCTAGGGTACGGGTACGGGTACGGGTACGAGAGTATATATATATATAATTATTAAATACATAATGCCATAGACTCATAAGCATGCTCAAAATTATAATCATATAATCATAATGCCATAATGCCATAGAATATCGAAACAATGAAATACGCCAGACGGTAATACCTCATATAATCATATTCATAATTTGCAAAAATGTAAATAGTAAATACTCGAGTCTTAAAATGTCATTACACATTGAAAATTCAAATTACAATCAAGACAATATTTAATTTAGTATTACTATTCTTCAAATTCGTCTTCATCAAAAGCATCAAGGTCGTGGTCCTCAATTGGTTCAATTTCATTGGAACCACTATCAATTGGATTGCCACTTCCATTAGGTGCATTAGTTGCCTCATTGTCATCTATAGAAGCCAAGGTAAGTTGTGCAACTGTAGCATCTAAATCAGCACACTCAACTTGGAGGCAAAAAAATGGTGTTTTTTGCTCTTTTGAGTTTGCAAAATGAGCCTCATTTGGTCGGCCAAATCAATATAAGGCAATTTGGGCACCTTTTAGGGCTTTATTTTATGTTTTTAAGTTGAGTTTTTTCCTTTTTCTATGCTGGATGACGTGGGTCCGCCTGAGTCCTTTTGGGTTCTCCCCGGGTTCGGCTAGGGTTCTCCATTTTCCACCTGGGTTCTTTGTGGGTCCTTCTGACCCACAGAGGACCCACAGAGAACCCAGGTGGAAAATGGAGAACCCTGGCCGAACCTACAGAAGAACCGAACCATAACCAAAACCCTCACGTATTTTGGCCAGTTTAGGGGGCTAAAATGAAGAAGGACCCACAGAGAACCCAGGTGGAAAATGGAGAACCCTGGCCGAACCTACAGAAGAACCGAACCATAACCAAAACCCTCACGTATTTTGGCCAGTTCGGGGGGCTAAAATGAAGAACTTGGTAACATAGTCCTCAAGCAATGCCATCACAGCTCCAAAAACAAAAAACTGATCCACCTTAAAACCAAGATAGATCCTAGGGTCCCAAGTCAACTTAGGAGATTTGTAGCACCATCTGCTCAAAGTATTGTCCCGTGAGGTACCAACGCAAGAGACCTCCCGAGAACCTTTTGTAAGAAGAGTAATCAAATACTGCATAAACTCGATCAACTCCTCAAAGAAATGCTCTTCGAGAGAACTAAAATGATGTGCCACATGAGTAAACTCTAGAAAGTTAACATTGGCTCTCTCATCCCAAACGGTTGCTAAACTACAAAACAATATGATCCCAAGGTTACAAGTTAGTCTAAAAAAGGAACCACCTTGTGACGATGCATCGCTCTAATCATAACTAACAATCCATCGTACCCATACTGCACTTTCTTGTAAGGGTTGAAACCTATACCATGAAGCATCTCCCACTGAAGCATCCTAGTAATGTCCATAACTACAATCCTTGTACTTAACATGATCCTGGGCAATTGGAAGAAATATCTATTCAACCTAAAACCATACTCCTCAATATACTTCCTCAAGGTGTCATGCAAAGTCATAACTGCAGATGCGAACTCCACCCTTCTTGCATAAAGGGAAGTAATCCTTTGCAAGAGTTAAACAAACTCACCAACATATCAACATCTGGATCTAACATGTCTCCTTTGTACTAATTTGATACAACCTAAGTTATCGAATCGCTAAGAAACTAGGCCGATTCTGGGTATGGGACGTATTGGAATCATAATCAACATAGATTGGTGACGAATTAGAGTGGAATCGATTTTTTGTTTTTGACCTTGAAAAAACCCTAAATCATGTTTTTAATTCCTAGAAACATCTTTGTTGCACTTGTTTTCAATGATAGGTCACATGATGGAAATGGAGGAACAATCAAGCGTCTATCGAAGAAAATGTGGGTAGGATGGATCTGGTCCGCATAGCTATAAGGTTTTATACAACAGCGTCTTGGGGTAGTGATGGAAAAAACGACGACGGCTTCTACAAAACGCTTGTGGATTGTTATTTGAAAAGAGTAAAAAGTTAGGGTGAAACGCCAAAACAAGAGAAAGAAAAGACTGTTTTCGCCATTCCTTCTACTCGCATGAGTGTCCTTCCCAACCTAGGGATAGGGATGCGACGAGAGGGGACCTGTAATGGGGACTCGACCATTTAAATTATATATTAATTTTTCTATGATAAAATTATATAGTTAGATTATATAATTCTATATTAAATATTATATTAGTAATTAGTATATTATTTATTGGATTTTATATTAATAATTATTATTATATAATAAACTAATAACTATATGAGCTAGTATATATTATTATTTATATCACTGTATTATTTATTAAATTATATATTAATTATTATATAATAAAATTATAAATTAATAAAGATTTAAAATTTAAAAATTCTAAATTAAAACTTGTATAGTTTATATATCATTATTAAATATTAATAAATTTATTTTTAATTAATAGATCTAAGTTTTAATATATATATTTATGATTTTTATATGTTTTTTCTATGGATGTATGCAAACGTACCCAACCTCTATGAAATTTTTTGTTGTACCCATGTACCCGTACCCGTACCCGATTTGGCAACTTAGGATACAACCATGAAGACTAGCAAAAACACTTATTGTTCCAACTCCAAAGGTCATTGAATGATGAATCAAAGCATGTAGAAGTTCACTGTCCTGAACCCACACCAAGGCTAAACTATCAAAGTTTATATCACAAACCTTCATAAGACAAACTCTTTGAGTTAGGAAGGTCTGAAGTAAACAATTATGTCTGTTGGCGTAACAACTAACACCTCTGGAGTAGAAGTTGTTATGAACAACCTATGCACACTACGCAATGAGTGCTCTTCAAATTATGGAGGGGAAGCTCCCTCGTTATGCTTTGACAAATGTACTTGCAAAGGAAAATAAGCTAAAACTATGTCCTGTCTTTTTGTTTCAGCTGCTAGAGGTACAAGGCTTTCTTGAAAGAACTTTTACGTTGCAGCTGAGTTTTCTCTGGTTTTGCAAATCAACTAAACTACAACTTATATCTATCCAATCTCCTCAGGAAAACAGAGCAAGAGGAAACGGAGCAAGGTTTGACTATCGGACGATAAGCATGTTTAGACTCTCTACTTGAAGGCAAGGTGGCACAACTATCATCTCAATCTAAACAAGCTTATTGGGCACAACAGATTTAAGAATTCACTAAGACGATCTTATGGAACCCTGTGTGGCATAACACTCGATCGAAACAGCAAAGCCTTCACAAAACAGCCTTTATCTTTATAATCTCACGAAACCCTATGTGGCATAACCTTCGATTATATTGATAAAGATTCACAAAACAGATTTATCGCTGCAACTTCTCGAAACCCTATGTGGCATAACGATCGATCACAATGGTAAATTAACACAAAACAGCCTTATCACCTCAATCTCTTGGAACCCTATGTGGCATAACAATTGATTTCAATGATAAAGATGCTCAAACAGATATATCTAAACTATGGAAAGAATTCAGCATTACAATCTTTCGAAACCCTATGTGGCATAACAATCAATTGCAATAGTGAAGACACATGAACAAGTACCAAAAAGAGCAATATTGAGGGCAAGGTAGGCGCAGCATATATTTCTCTCTCAAGCAAAAGTTATTTACAAATGAGCAAAAGCTCTTATTTATATACATCAAGGTGTAGGGAACCCTAAAATCACCTTGTGTTATCTACAGTTCTCGCAATGCATGCAAGCATGCGCCAAACCCTACTCAGTAAACTATACAGTCAACTGGGAAACTACCCTCAGTTAACTGAAACATCTAATCTAAAAATGGACAATTGTGCGAGCATGCACGTCCTTATTGAAAGCAAGTTAACTGGAAGACTAACATCAGTTAACGTAAAACCCTAAATTAAAACTCCAAGTGTGAAAGGCGAGTCTCAGAATAGGTATGCATGTGATGACAACTTCGAGTTAACTGGAAAGGGTAACACCCAGTTCAACTGCATTATTGTGTAATCATCTATCTGAGAAGTGGGAGGCGAAGTTTACTATGTGTGATCTCGAGCAATCAACCCACTAATGAGATTGTTAACTGTATCACCATCTGGAGCGATGAGACTCTGACGAAGGATGCTATGTCGATGCAGCATGTCCTCACCAGCTGTGATCTGAGACTGAAGTTCCCTTTTGCTCCTCGTTGCTTCATCGAATAATGTTGACATGACTGTAAGCTGAGTAACCTTACAGCCAACTGTCTCCCCACTGAAAATGGTATGAATGAGTGCCTGAAGCTCTGACTGAACATCGGTAAGCTCCATGTAGGCACCACCCTCGATCTGATAACGGCACGGTAAGCGAGACACAAGAGTCCTCACGAACCGGAGTGCACTAGTGACGTGCTCTCTACTCTCAGCCAACTCTGATGCCAAGCTGTCCTCTATCTTTGCTCTGAAAACCAACTGTCTTCCAAGAGTAGATAGCCTCTCTGTCTTCTGCATCTGTGACTGTGTCATAAGCCAAACTTAGGTGAGCAATCATAATTTCATCCCTGGGTTTGTTAATAGCCATATCCCGTTCCTCATCCGCGAAGAGCCAGAATCACGCAGGAGCTCCTGGTGAGTACAACTCGTAAGCATGGATACGGCCTCTAGCAGCGAAATCTTCCTCCCATTCCATAAGCGCTTGCCATATGCAGCTAAGTGAAGTTGAGCTGACTTTGCTCAGCGGTGAAATCCAAGCATCGGTGGAGATGTGTTGATAATGCAGTGCGTACTTTCAAGGCTAGAAATGTGATGGCCAATTTGTCGATTTCAGCCTTGAGGGCTGCTTTGTCCTCTCCGTCCTTTAGTATTCTGTCCCTGGCACTATCTGTAGCAACTTGAAGAAGATCAACCTGAGTCTGGCGTGTGCTGCGACCAAGGTTGACTGTGATAACTTCAAAATCCTGAGACTCTAATTCAGCCAAGTTCTTCCCCTGTGGAGGTACGGCGGTCTCAACGACAATCTCCATGTCAGTGTTTCTCTCTACGTGAACCATGTTCTTAACTCTCTTATCTGGCGCATCTTGGTAAATGTCATCGAAATCGGAATGATTGAGAACATAAGATGGCTGCCTCCTCTTCCTTCCTAGCTGAGTCTCGATCCAAGATTGGTCTCGGCTAATGCTACTAGAAGGGTCTGCACTAGCGACAGGAGGTACTGACGAGAGCGAGTGTGTAGAAGATCCACTGCAAGGTGGAGAGTCTAAGTCCAATTCAATGTGAATTGGGACTGGTGACGGCTCTGGAACTGATATAGGAACTTGAGGCTGAACCTCAGGTACTGGCGGGTTCTGAGTTGATCTCTGAACTGGCTCTGTGATAAGCGGCTGTCTGTCAGGCTCTGTGTGTGAAACAGTGGCAAGCGCCTTGGCCTTTGAATTATTTGGCGCCTGTACTTTCTTAGGAGGGTTACTCCTCTTTTTCTTGTTAGGTTTTGACGAAGAAGGTAGCGAAGGATTTACCACCACTGGCGGCTCTGCTCTAGGAACACTTACTCTTCTTGTCTTCTTGCTGTCGAGGTAAAGTATACTGTTCTGGATGACTCTACTTGACCTCTCCTTGACCGTTGCATATTCTTTGGCGTACCAATCTACTGCTGGCAACGGTTGTGTATCGACCTGCTCTCTGAAAAACTGAGGAAGAACCTCTCCCTCATCATCTAATAAACCTCCCACATCCTCTAACAAGAAAACAGAAATCTGTGAGAGAGAGAAGCGGCCGTAACTGCGTCTGCGAACCTCGAAGTCATCTGAGCAATTTGCCCGGTAATCCTCCATAGAAGGCTCGTGATATGTGCCTCCAGCGAGGCGAGCTGTATAATGACCTGAAAGGTCATAGGCACGTGCTTCGACAAGATACTTAAGATGATATCTCTCAAGTTCTTGTCCTGCGATCTTTGCATCAATTGCCGACTTGCACCAATACATTCCAAACTGAAAAGGAAAGTTGAGTGATGGTCTGTGCCTGCGGCGTAGAAGACGATGAACATCATGCATTTGTCTAAGGAACTCCTGAAAGATTGTTTTATCAAAGGATAGCGTGGAAACATAGCTGGATTTCGTGAAGCCCGTTATGCACCGGATGTAGGTGTATGTTGGGAAGCTGAATAAACAATCGCCCATCCATCCATCGCTGCCCTAGCAACGCCAAGATCTGACATCGGTTCGGTCCAAATTCCTCCTTTGTGTAAGTCAAGAAAGCTTCATGAACGGCGATGGCGTTGACTCACAGTGAACTCAAAGGCGATCATATCTTGATAACCTTACGAGCGGTGAGAATTACTTACAGTGTTAACTCACCGAATGACCTTGTCGCGATCAAGTACACGAGATACAAACACATGTGAAACTCATGAGCAACTAAGAAGCCGGTAATCTGTGTGTGGAGAATGTCGCTGATGAAGGATGCCCAGTCATAATGCTCCTGCCCAGAAATGATGCGACCAATAATATAATACATCCAAGGCTGGAAAACATTTGCATGTGCTTGACCTAAGACACGATTCAAGAGTGTGATTAGAATCGCGTACTCATCCTTGTATTCACCACGACCCACATTGTTTGGCAATCTGTTCTTTGCTTGTTTTAACCA
>VDFB02175555.1:0-25534 GCA_007258455.2 Sequoia sempervirens
TAAATATTGTCTATTAGTTTAAAACTATATGATTTCTTATATCAATTTTTTCTTTAGTGAAAAGTTTTAATATTTTGATTTATTTTATATTTTAATAGTATTTACATAGGGTCAAAATGGATGGATAGGGAAAAAAATGCTATCATTACAACCAATTGATGAAAGCTTATCATTAAGGGAAAAAAGGGTTGTATGGTTTTTTCATAGATATATTCAATCAATTAATTTTAATAGATACTTGTATAGCTATTTCATGTCAAAAAATATAAAACAACTAATCCAATAGATATTATTGTGTCAATGTATTTAGCTAAATATGGAAATAAGATGATTGGTAATGAAACTATTTTTCTCTGGGTTGAAATAATTAATGAAAAGAAAGTGAATTATATAATTTTGTAATTCATTTTCCATAAAATATTTTGTTAAAAGATTAATGAAAACCACTCATTGTGAAAAATAATAGTGGAATTAGGGAAGTAGAAATATTTCAAATAATAAAATATGAGTTCAAACATGATATGAGTTCAAACATGATAAAATTTGAATGATGGGAGGAAACATATTTTGTCACATCTTTTTAATAGTAGGGAGAAGACATCATCAACATACTACTTTCTACTACAAGAGAAATATATTTCTAAACCAAAAAAAGTCACTTTAATCAAGTAAATTTCAAAGATAAACCTATATAAATGTGTGAGTGATTGGTTCTTATAAATTAATTTTAAAATAAATTAAAAGGATGATAAACATATACACATTATAAAGAAGAAGAGAAAATTATAAAACTAATTTGAGATCAGTTTGAGGATTCACTAAAATATAATTTATTTTAATAATAGAAATCAATAGTGGTATGAATAGGAGTTATCTTGGTATTATTAGTAATGGGTAACACAAAATATTAGAAAAAATATATTTTTGAAAACCATGAGTATTCTTTATTGTAAGTTGAGAAAATATTGCACACCACATATCTATGTCATTTCTATATTAATGTTATAGTGTATACTAGTTTTAGGTATAAGGAAGAGAAACATAACATGTGTTATGGATTATAAAACAATGTGGTTGATTAATAATGATACAAATGAAAATAGAAAAATTTATACACATATAATCTTCATGCATTTTCTAATATCTTACAATAAAGCTAAAATAGAAATCTAAAATTCTTAATTTCTACCAAACTTAAAATTAAGCAAATAAGGTAGAATGAATTTTGTATCAAAACACTACAAATTGAAACTGGATATTATGCAACTAATGTAGAATGTCTCATTACATATATTAAAATGGTTTATATAAATATTTATGCTAAATAAATTAACAACAATACAAATCTTCCACAAATTACATCAAAAAATATTGAAAAGTTGGAAACTCAAATACACATTGAAACTATAAAAAACTTCATAGAAAAGTATTCTCAAGCAAAGAGCATGAAAATATAGTCTAGAAACATCAAAACCATATCCTCCAAGTTTTCCAATGATTTTTGCAAACCAAAAAAGAAAAACAACCCCAAACTATTCAAACCACAACTATCCTACAACACCCAACTTTAGAAAATGAAATATAATAACTTAGCTCTACACTATGGTAACCTCTAAATGAGATTAAACTATGATGAACCTCTAAATCCCATCCTTATTTCATCTAGAAACTATCAAACATCCCATTCTTGAGCCTCACTCTCCATAGATTTGATAGCCTTTGAAGAAGAGCAAATGCATTTGTAATAATAATCTGCAATAATGCCAAAAATAAAACCCAACAAATATTCAAAATAAAAATCATTATAAGGTATATTTGGGGAGCCAAGAGATTCCCACAACAAGAAGGAAAGTATCTTGTAACATGCAATTAGCAACTTCCTTTTCTAGTTGCCAAAATCCTCTAATGAACTCTCAAGAAAATGTGCTAATTTCCTTGCAAGTAATTGAGTCTCAAAAAGGAAAGTAATAGCAATATTAGGAAACCTCCAAAACCCATGCTATCCTTGGCATAAATTATCTTTTATTTTAATTTTAATTTTTTTTCAAAAACATCTTATTTGAATATTCAAACCATAAATAAAATATTTCCTAGTTGATTCGGTAGGTTCTAATTCACTATTTTTGGATAACCAGACTTACTAAAAGTGGCATGTTCTATTTTCAGAAATGGCACATGACAAGTACTCCCTCCCAAATATTTTTTGTCCTCAAGCAATGAAGACTTGTTTGGTCATTACCTTTTCTCCCTTCCTAAGTTGTATCTTCAAATTTGATCTAGCACTCGGTGATACCTTGGTTACTCAACTTCTCCTCCCTTGTTCCCAAAACTATTTCAAGTACCAAATGATAATTTTTCTCATCATTTGATGGTTGTGACTCGGGAAAAATCATAGTTAACTATCCCAGCACTCCCTGGGAACATGGAACATGAAATAAATTGTGTATCCTACAAGTTAGTGGCACATCTAACTCATAAATTACTTCTCATTCCTCCCTAATGGCTTTGTGAAGTACATTGAACCTTCTTTCTCTACTTTTATTTATGTCAATTTGATTACATGGCTGCAATCCAAGGAATTCTTCAATTTTGAAACTAGAATGCACTCCCAAACTAGAGCAAATAGAAACTTCAAAAATTCTCTCATTTATCTTCCTATTTGCATACATTTTTTTTTGATCTAGTGAACGATGTAAGTTTTCTTTGAATGACCATAGGAACTCTTGATTTTCTTAGAAAAAGTCACTCACCATAGGGATTCTACTTTTTGAACATAGTGAATCAATAAAAGAGAGTGCAACATGATCATAGAGAGTCTGAAATAGGGAAATTCCACTATACATGTGATGAAAGGTATTATAAAAATAGTTTCCTATATGCAACCATCTTACTTGAATACCATGCTGAGACTGTGCCTCTAACAAATCTCATGATCCAACCGAACTCTCCTAATTTGGAACCTCACAAAGGAAACACCATCCAACTAGATACTAAAATCCCTAAGATGACTAGAATCAATGCTATAGAATATGTCCTTCCAAAGTAACTCAAAGAAGAACACAATAGAAAACTCTTCAAATCATGATCCTAGGTAAAATATAAGACATCCTTCTTAACCATAAAATATAATCCCTAGCACCAATGCCACAAATGTAAATAAAATTAATCACTATTACATCTCTAAGATCTACTAACTAGGAAATCCCTTGGTTGTTTCCAACTGGAATCAAAACATCAACACTTAACCTCCAAGTGTCAAAAGGAAAGCTTTGGGCACACCAACACACCAACATCACTAAAATCATTAAGCTATCATCTAGAATAATACATACCATCTCAATGAAGTATCTATAGTGACCATTGCTTACTAAAGTGGAAGCAATGAAAAAATTAACTATGTCTAGAAAATTACTTGTAGTCAACTACCCAAAAGCCTAACAATGCTCAACAACAATCTAAACATGAAAATTTATCTCCCTATCCAACAAAAAGATGTAAGGGAAAGAATAACCAAACTGAAATCCAAATGAAAATATGGGAGAGAGGAGTATGGTGGTAGCAATAGGATCATCCCCTATGGCCATATTACCTCTACTATCTAACCCCAACCAAGAACTATTCAATTTTTGGCCTGAAGATACCATCCAACTCATCTCCAAATCAAGATTTGAGGCCATGCACATCCAGAATAAAAAGTGGGTATCAATCCTAATACTGGAGGTTGACCCAATATACCAATCATGAGATATCATATCATAGCAAGAAATGATACCTGGGTCCTAAATCCTCCAATCAAGTCCAATATCATTACTGTAATTGGTTACATCTTCATTACCTATCCCAAACAGAAGATTATAAGGAGTCAAATTAGCATCTATCTCAAATAAAGGATAAACAACAAGGTGAAGATTAGATCCATCCTCTTGCTAGTACAAACTCCTACTTTATAAATGTGTCAAATCATACTACTATTGGATGCAATGTAACTCCCTAAAGTATGGAGCCTCCTAGTGTTGATCACTTTCCTCTAGAAGTGCCTCTTGGACACTTTCCAAGGTAAGCTTCATAAATTTAAGCTTTCTAGTAAGCTCACTAATCTCTTCCCTTAATTTCTTAGTCATGGATAAGGCTCTCAACTACAAAATTTTTAGCCATATCTCTATCATGCAACACACGCAAGTAAGCTACTTTGATCTCCTCCATGGTGTCCTTAACTTTTTTCAAATCAGCATAGGAAACACTAAGATCATTTTGATCCATTGGTGCATTTTTAATGATGCTTTCTACATGCATTTGTGTATTATACAATCTAGATAAAATTTGGATTCCAATTTCAACAAACACCAAGAATTGTCTTCCACAACTTCCCTCATGCATGCCAAGTTTGTGTAGATCTAATGCACTATGTTTATAATGCATTCAAGAATGAAAACCTTCTTCATACCTATCATCAACCTCATCATGGCTGTCCCGAATATGATAGATATCCCTTTGACCAACTTGATGAAAATTTGTAGCATCAAGTTGAGAATCCAAATCAACAAGGCTACTATGTCTATGCTCATAATCATGGATTCTATTTTTTTTGCTCAAAATCAAAGATGCTATATCCTTTTTTAAAATCAACATCAAGAAACAATAAATCATATTTGTGATCAATATCATTAACATACCTTGTAGCATTAGCTCTCTCAATGCCATTTTCTATGCATGATGAATTAAAACAACATTGAAATTAAAGGGAAATTCATCCCAAGATAGATCCTCATCACATTTATATGCTAACACACCTTGATCCCATGTGAAAGAGGGTTGATTGCTTTGATCAAAATATAAGTAGTCAATGTGGTCCTCATGAGTGGTTTCCTCTTTGAAAGAGTCATTCTCCATATTCCTATGACTAAAATCTTGATCAACATCTTTCTCGAGAGGCTTTGTTTAGAAGCCAACCCAAAAGCCACCTAAAATATCATCAATGAAATTGGATAAGTGATCATCAAAAAATAATTTGGAGCTATTATCATATTTGATTCCTTAAGGTACCTTTGAGAGCTCATCATCAATATCTACTCTACTAGAAATATCAAAGTAGACATTGGGCTTGGAATGATCATTAGTGTTGAACACCCAGACTATTGAGAGGGGTGAGTGAATTAGTGTTCTCTAAAAAAACTTAATAATTTAAAAATTCATTCCACACATCATATTTAAATTGTATTAAGGTAAGAAATCATGAAAGAAATCATCAAGAAACATAACACATGAACACCAGATTTTTACATGGAAAACCCAAAAAGGGAAAAACCACAATGAAGATTAGCTCACAATATATTATAACCAGTCATAACATATAAAAAAATGGCTCATTGCTAGGTGGAATCATTTTCTAGTGAGCTCATGGCCCATAGAATGAAAGAAATATAGAAAGAGGGGTTCCTCACTACCAAATTTGAATTGCTAATAATGCATCTACAATATGTAGAAGATACAGTTCCACTAGAGCTCAAAATAATGAATCAACACACTTCATACTACACCACTTCCACACTTTACTCTACTTTGCATTCATATTACATTCACATTCTCTTCTTAATAATTTACACCACACATTTTTTACAATATATATCACATCCACAAATAGTTTCTAAATCAATTAGGTAAGCTTAATTAGATGTATTGTGCATAACACAACTTGTTAGTCCTTGAGATTTAATCAAACACACTTTGTGCCTTAATTCAAAACTTGTAATACATAAAAATAGGTCATATAGGACCCATCCTAATTCCATAAGACCAATCAACACTTCCTTTAACTTTGCATGACCCTAAACATATTAGATTACCACTACTAGTAAGACAACACCAAAATACATGAACTGATTATCTACAAATTGACATGTAGACCTCCAAAACACACACCACTTGGACTAAAAACTCTTTTGACACTTGTAAACACTCTCATAAATCTGCATAACCAAATATGATTTTGTATTTCAATGTGAACCATTCCAAATAGGTACTTTGTTCTAATTATATTGTTACAGGAAAACCTGATATTCTGTCAACCATAACTTTTGAACCGAAGGACATAAAGACATGAAACTTTGGATTTAAGGTCCTCAAATAGGTACCAAAACTACCTTAGAACTATAAACTAAAATATCTTAAGGAGAACCAATGTAGACCAAAAAATTGATGCTTTGTACATTGAAAACTATGTTATGGACTTAGTCAAATATCCAACATATCTCTATTGCATCGTAGAAAAACCTTTACATCTCTATGTTAGATTTACATCACCTCAATCACTTATGCTTAACTAGCCAAATATATATCAATATGCACTTCAAACCATTGTTTTGACATCAATGACATCACTATATATGCTCTTGGTCATGCACATATTGCTAACAAACATACCAATGAGAATCTCCTCAAACCTCCTACAATCTCCCCCTTTGGCATCAAGGGAAAAGGGCACACACATATTTTTGGTTCTATGCTCCCCCTTTGAAATTACTTACAAATAATTTCTATTCTTTGCTATTCTCCCCCTAATAGTGCTATCCATCAAAATTGATCAAAATTTGCATTGGTATATTATCAACTATCCTCCACATATGTACAATGAAATCTAAAATTTACATAAACAGAAAAGAAATATTCACAATCAACTAGAAGATGGAAGATTACTTGTGTTTGACACCTACAATCTAGCAAGGTGTGCTTCCCAATCCATTTGTCATCCTCCCAATATTTCTTAGCCAACCAGGTATTAGGTACTAGATTCAACTTTATTTATTTCTACTGCATTATTTATAGCACGAGATATGGGTGTGAACTTTGCATTTACCCGGTCTCGAGCTGTCAAACTACATTATAATCTTTTCTTTTTGTTCCTATAGATAGAAGATTATCATGCATATTTTCTATTGATAATCTTGTAGATCCATGCTGCATCTTTTCTGAAACATAGGCTCTAGATGCCTTGTCAATCAATGCCTCAATGGAATCCATCTCAAACTTTATTTTCTTAGTGGAACTAGGGAACTTCAAGAAAAAATCAAATAGATCCTTGGCCTCTTCAACACAATTCTAGACATCCTTAAGGCTACTTTTCATTTTTCCATATGAAGTGGCACATTTATCTAAGATAACCGCCAACCTTTTCTCATTCACTTTCTTTATCACTTCCTTCTCCAATTTCTCCTCATTGGCCACTCGAATACTCTATAGAAATAATCAAGCAATGGTTTTAGGTTCTACACATTGGATAAAAATTATAAATACTTTCCTTGAGAAAACTCATGCAACACCTTCACCCCATCTATCAACTTTGCACTCTTCTAATGTGTTTAAGATCTCCTTTCTTGGAGGCATGGAATGCATCACCTAGATGTAATTTATGCAGGTGTACATCTTGTCTATAGCTACTTGACCATGCTACATTGAAATTTGTAACAACCGTGTAGAAACAAATTCTTGGAACTAGAGTTTCATGCTCAATAAGCTCTTCAAGGAATCTTTAGAGGTTCGAGAAGATTCACTGTCTTCACATTTTCTTCAACTCTCTTCTCCCCAGATTTTTCCTTGTCAGAAATACTATATTCTTCTTTTTTCATATTTCTTCTCCTTATCAATAGTATTGGACACATTCTCAGTCTTCTTTTCATCTTCAACTATTTTACGATTGTTATTCGAAGAAGGCATTTTTTTTTGTGCCTTAGATATCTTTGGGTTATCTTGTACAACCACTTCTTCATGTTCTAAATTCCTCCCTATTTCTAGAGGAGCTATGATGGTCTATGTTTGAGCATCCTCCTACATCTTATCAACATTTTCTTCTTCAACAAAATTTTCTTCTACAATTATCGAAGGGGTGTCTTCTTGCTCATTCTCCTTTTCTGTTTCATTCTCATGTTCTAGAGCATCTACATGTTGTGCTTCTTCTAAAATATTAACTTCTGGGATAGATATCATTATGAAATTATTCTTCACTGTCCAGATTCATACCTAAGCTCTTTACCAAATTGGTAACCTTCTCAACTATTTCATTCCCTAGCCTTTCAAAATTATCTTTTTCTTTGCTCATTAGTGTGTGTTTGGTCCTAAACACTTTATTATACAATTGAGCAATTTTAGCTCTATGCTCATCTAAAAAGGTAACGCTAAATTTTTCTAGGGAAAAAGATCTCAACTTTGCATCTTCATTTGGTGCTCCTTCTCTTCTTGCAAGCAATGCAATTTTCAAATCTTTAGGAAATTGGCATTTAATATCCTTCATGTTGACACCAAATGTAACTATGTATCTAACGATTGTGTCTTCTATTGTAGACTTATCAGTTTCATCCATAGTGGTATATAAGGTAGACATTTGTTCCAACATTTCATGCTCAATTATTCCATTAAACAATGCTTCTAATTTTAGAGGATTACATTTTCTTATTAGGGAAGACTTATCCTTCTTATTCTTATCTTCTAGAGTTTTTTATCCTTTACTAGACTGGGATTTCTTCTCCCTCACATGTATTCTAAATCCTTCTTTTTGTTTCTGAAGCTTTGCATCACTATATATTTCTACAATGTCAACTCTTGTTTTCTTTGCACTGGTTTCTACTTGTGATACTCCAGATTTTCTTTTTTCCTTTGAGAGGATTTTCTTCTTCCTCTTTTTCTTCTTCATCAATGCTCATGTTTCTTTATCTTTTTTCCTTTTCATTCATTTTTCTCTTTTGTGGGGCACCTTGCTACTTCATCGAAACACTCTTTTCCTTCATAGGTACACTTTTTTGTTTAATCAGAGTACTCGTTGACTCCTTTCTCTTTGTTCCACTAATAAAGGGCATACTCCCAAAGGACTTGGGGGCTGCCAAAGAGGGGGTAGATGTTCTGCTAGATCTTCTTATTCTAGATGCACCTCTTGGAGATCCAAATATGATTTTTGCTTTCTCCACTTTGGTCCTTTCATAAACCCATCATCTCCACAACCCATGCAATCATTTTCTCAACAATTTTCTTTATTTTTTTCCCCCTTCCCCATGTGTAGAGCACTGAACTTTTCCTCATATATCCCAAATCATTCCTCAAAGGTGTCTCTAGGATTTCTCAACATAATATCTATTGTACCGGTAATTTCTTCCACTATTATTGCATATCCCATCTCTAGAATCCAAATAGTTCTAGGATCAACAACCTGTATTATGTAGCAACCCTTTGTCACCATGAAAGTGATATCATTTTGGTACTTCTCTACCATGCTCCAGGGAATCCTTTCTCTAGACTGCATGCTCCTTTGAAAGGTTTTAAAGAAACCCCATAATGTAGTCTCTTATGCATTTTCATCACCCAACCTCATTAGGTGGTCTTTGATATGAAATTTGTCATTGGTCTTTCCTTCAAGCACACTACATTCCTAGTTTCGGGAACCTCATTAAGAAAGTAAAATAAATAAATAAATGATCAAGGTACCAAACTTGAAGGTGTACTCAGAGTCCTTATTCTTTTGCAAGTTCTCTAGTATTTGAAATAAGTAATTCACACAAATCATAATCAACACCTTTCTTTACCATCTCATATGTAGTGTTGACGGTAGTAGCAGAAATAGAGTTCTCTCTATTTGTAAAGTATATCTTGTATCCTATCACCGTTGATGCATATTATGCTATAGGGTCTTTAATATATCCTTGATATTCGGGGTTCTCTTTTCATATTTTTTACCTATTAAATCCATTACCATTTCATTTTTCATTGATTTCAATGTTGGAAATGGTTCGGTTGAGCATAATCCTATAACAACCCTAATACCCTCCTTATTGATCATGTGTGGTATATCAAACTAGATGAATCTATCATGAATTTGACTCAATATGTATCTCACCCACTCCTCAACATAGAAAAATTTAGGGGGTAAAAGTACAAAGCTGTGTGACACTTTTATAAAGGAAACAACCAACACTGATCTAACTTTTAAACTTGAATCACTAGAAAGTGGCATATATATTTTGAATTTTTAAATGATGTAAACTAATAGAATGTGTATTTTTAGTATATTTTATGTTTGTATTATTTTGAATAAATTAACATATAGTTTTTATAAATTAGCACTATAATTTACTTGTTGATAAAATGCTGAAAAATGACGTTACATGAGATGTTAAGCTTTATGGAGTAAATTTTCTTTTTTTTTCCAACTTTTTTGTGTATATTTATAAATTGAAACATTAGGTCATGGATATTTTTTTTTACAATTTTAATAAATATGTGTTTTTAAATAAATATTTAAATGTGTCTGTATTAAAACAAAGCTGTTTCCACTTGACACTAACTTTTATATTAAATATTTTCTAAAATAGAAAACAAATTAAATACTATCTTAATCTAGATTTTTTTATCTCAGGCATCATATTTATATTTTTTAAAAATAACAAGTGCAAAAAAGGAAATATAGTGCCCCACCTTTGAGGAATGGAGCACAAGGGTAGGGTTTCTATTTCACACTTGTTTCACTCAAGGAAACCTTAGAGATCTCAATCCAATGATAGAAATGGGGAAAGAGATCTTGCAATAAGGTATCCTAGAGTGTGATTAAGCACTAGAAGGGGGTTCACCACCAGGATAGGGCTTGGAAAGACAAGAAATTAATGTAGCATACAAAGTACCATGCAAAAATAACTAAATGACCTAGGAAATGAAACTTAAATGCAGAATGAAAGACTGAGAAAGTACAAAGGTGTACCTAGAAGAAGGATGAGGTCAGAACAAGCTTCAAAACCTTGAAATATTACTATTTTATGCCCATTGGGACTCATATGCTAGTTTGGGTGATTTAGTCCCAAATTAGGGTTTTTGTGTCAAAACTGGATCTTTTCATTGTATGATGTGGATCTCCTAAAATATGGAATTATCCCTGTACTGCGACTCATATGCCACAAGTGGCGTATTAGTCCCACTTTTCTTTTTTAAATGGTTAAGGCCTAAATCTACTCTTTAATCATTGCTTTGTCTTCTTAACCTAGTTTCTTGATATAAACTACAAGATTCTCCTCTGTAGGTGTCCTTCAATGGTCTTGTAAACAAGGTGACATATTTGACAACTTTTTACATTTGACAACTTATTTACAACCTTGCTTCTTAGAGGGTTTTCAACTTGGATCTACAAATCACACACTTAAGAGAGTGAATACATGTTTTGTTAGTGGAAATGGGTATGCCTTGGTTAAACCCTATTTTGTTAATCTAGCCTTGTAATGAAATCAAATAAGATAAAGGAATGATGAATGAACAAAATGAGATGTTGCAACTCACTAAACCTTAGAAAAAAAGTACTATAAACATGTATGAAGTGGATCCAATGGATAAAGATCTTTCATATTGCTTGAATTATATATATCTTGACTTGAATGCTTGGTTGAATCATAAAACCCTACATCAAAATTGTTAGCTAAGAAAAAAACATGATGCATGATGACTTTGATATGATACTTGATACTTGAATAATGCTCCAAAACACTTGATAATTAGCTCTTGAAGACTCTTGCATTCACTTGTAAACACTTGAATGCTCTTGTAAACTCAAATTTTCTATAAATATGCTTATTCCACTTGCTAGGTGACTTGTAAGATTGGTAGGTGAAAAATGACTGAAATAACATTCTATTTATACTTGTTTATGCCAATTTTCCCAATATTATAGCACTACAAGCCAACATTCGATCTAGGAGGATAAAATTTTTCCAAGAATTTTAATTTAATTTGATTTTAAGCCACATAAGACTTGTATGCCCAAGATGGCGTATGGGTCCCACCAAGCTTTTTTCAGCTAGAGGAAATGTTGGGGAGTTAGAAAATTGAGTGTATTTAATTCCTATGTCAAGATTTCAGTTGAAATAAGCCTCAAGATGCATAATATATGGTCTTAGGGGCATATTAATGATGATATGAAGGTCATAAATGCAAGAGGGTCCAAAAATAAATGTGAAGGTGTAAATAAATACACTTTACAACATGAAACTAAGGAAAAATTAGGTCTATCTAGCTTAAAAGGGCCCTAAATCCAATGTGAATATGTAAAAAAAATTACAATGCTAGATCAACGAAACATTAAGTCCACATTAAGTGAGAAATTGTACCATCTCCAAGAAGGGAGTATAATTTTCATCATTGCATCTAGCCGCCACTTTAGTGAGAGGGGGAACTTGATTCAAACTCACTCTAAAGTAGACAAAATTGCATCAAGAGGGGTCCAAATGTACCAATGGTAGTAAGATAATAAGACAACAACCAAGAGGGTTGTGTAATCCTCTAGGATCAAGATCCTATGGAAAACCAACATAAGCACAAAGGGACACAAACAAGTTGTATGATATGCAACATCAAGATAAACAAACATACAATGTCAATAACTAAAAGAAAGAGAAACAAAAACAAGCAAAAAATAAAAAGAGGTGCATAAAGCCTCAACCATTTGTCCAATGTGATGTGGATTAGATCTAAGTTATTTTTCAAAAAATTCACACTCACTCTAAGGCAAAAAAACTTTAGGTTGTCCATTGGGAAAGTATCCAAAAGGGTGAGACACATATGCATGCAACCAATATGTGCTCACACATACAAGCAAGTGGATATGGAAAAGTCATGGCTAAGTTTGGTTTCCTAGTTAGCTAGATCAAAGCTATACCTCCAGATAACTTTGAAAAGTTGCCACACAATAATGAACTATGACCTTCATGAGGCAAGCATAGATTAGTATGCTTAATACTCATGAATAAATAAGATGGCTCCACAAGAAAGAAAAGTGTGCTATGTAAGGTGGCCATATAATAGATATTGTAAATGTAAGGTAGTGTAAGGTATGTTTAAGGGGATTTTTCTTTGTTCATGTAAGGTATATTCTTAGGGAACATTGTTCTTAATGTCTCCAAGAGTGGAGATGTCAAAGAAATATCATTCTTTCAGAGGAAATAAAACCCAATGACACCACCAAGAAAAGGATGCATCACAAGAAGAAAGAAAATTACACAATGATACACAAGTGTCGATGTTGAAAGGGATTTTGCTTAGTTCATGTAAGGTCTCTTCTTAGAGAACACCATGCCTAATGCCTCTAAGAGAGGAAAAATAAAAGAGATATCATGTTCTCAAAGGAAATCATACCCAATGACACCACCAAGAAAATAACACATCACAAGAAGAAATAAATTTGCATAGGGTATGTGCAGCATCATGATGGGCCAAAAAGTGGCAATATGATGGGTATGTGGCTGACGACATTTTTTTACCAAAAATTGATGAAATGAAAAGGGTTTTTAAAGGAGATTCTCAAATTTCCACCAATATAAATTATGCTTTACTTTGAATTTAATAAGTAATTATTATTCATTTTCTATTCAAATTATGACTAAAGTCCTAATTGATAGATTGATTGAAAAACATCTATAGCTTTCAAATGGTATCACAGTTTTTGAATCCAAAATATGCGTCACATTTTATGCTCCGCATACTATAGGATTAAAAATAGAAAAATTGAATTTCAAGAAGTTTTGACCAAGTTAAGGTGGTTAGACATACGATTTTTCTATATTTTTTAAAAGTTGTAATAAAAAATTCATGATTAATTATTTACTTGGAAAAAAATTACAAAAAAATATGCATCGCATCGAGACATGAGTCCTCTACTTATATCTAAAATCTTATAAAAAATATTATCATTTTATTGTGGTTAGGGCGGTCAGACAGACACCTACTTCTTATTTTTTCCCTGAATTTTAAGTACTACTACATTGAAATTTCAAATTTTCACCAAATAGATTTTTTTTCTTTAAAGAAACCTAGTAGTTTAGAAAGTACATTTAATTTGCTACAAATTCTATTCTTACATATTTTTGAAATAATATAGATAATTATTCAAATTTTTACGTCAATTTTCCTAAGTCTGATTTTTTTGATTTTCTTGCCACTTAAGGGCCTGTTTTTTCCATGATAATCCTGCACTTACTCCACAATGAAACACAAGTGTCAATGTATGCCTCCACTTTAAAGTAGTTGCTCACACCATTACTATGAGAAATTTATTTAAAGTAGAATAATACATGAGAGATTATTTGGAAAGCCCTATGCTAAGTCATATGTTTCCAATAAGCTATGTCATGAAAAGGGAAGAGGTTCCTCAGTACGTCACATGCAAGCCAAATTAAGGCATGCCATCCACATCCCAAGCTTGCTCTTATTTGTACATGAAAGGCAGTCACCTAGCCAAAAGAGACAATGACAAGTGACATATGAGGACAAGGCTACCTAACCCCTTGCCACCACTTAGTGTAGGACAAGGATGAGCCAAAATTAAAATATCAATTAGAGGAATCAGGTTCTTCAACACAAGGAAGAGCACCACGATCCTTAAGATGTTGAATTTTGTTACTCAAAGCCTTACATTTATTAGTAGAATGACTTTGAACTCTATGATATGCACAAAATAAAATATAGTAGTAAAATTTATTTCATTTTCTTGGAGGGAGAGATATCAAATGATATTGGAGGAGTCTTGACAAGATACTCTCTTGATCAAAAGTATAAGATGTTTTATTTTGTGACAAAGATATCTCTTGCTTAGTATTAGGTGTCATACTTACACAAGACTCTTTAGATTGTGAGATTTTGTACTCTCCTTTATAGGAGGGTGTGAAATCTATCAAATTTGAATCATAAGTGTTTTGTGTGTTGACATTAATGCTAAGTGAGGATTTTTTTGTTTCTTGCATTTTGTGAAAAGGATAATAATCAAGACTACAAATGTCTATGAGTTCAAATGCAGTAATGTTTAAGTTGGATTAGAATAATCTTTTGTAATAGTGTTGATATTAAGTCAAGGCTTGTTTATTTTGGATTTGGAGTGCATCATAGTCCTAGATCTATCTTAAATTGACTCTGCATTAGGTTTTTGCAAAGTGAAGGCTTGTTTACTGTAAATAAATTCACCCTTAATCTTCTTTTGGTTTTTGGATTTTTTTAGGTTTTTTGGCTTTGGGATAAATCTGCATTTCAAGAAAAAAGTTGTTTCGAAAGGTGCACAATGTGCCACATGGTGGCTGCACGGATTTTGTTTATCATCTTCCTTTCAGGAGAAAGTTAGGGCATGTGTTAGCTTGGCAAGGACTCTCCCTGGGGATATTTTAATAAATCTAAGATTCCCCGCATGCTTGACACATCATCTCTTCGCTTTGGGCAGGTTGCACTTTTAAGGAGCAATCTCTTTATGGAGTTTTTCAGAGGATGTTGGGTTTTTCTTGTTTTTAGGCTGGAACCTTTGAGTTGTCGCTATCAATCTATGTAATTGGTCAATCAGATTTTTCCAAGCCATTTTCTAGGATCCAATTTTTTTCAAGTGGCAATGTTTGTTAAATATCTAATGGACATTAATGAGTTAGTTGGGAATTAATGAGAAAGGATTTTCATGATCTAATCAAGATCTATGATCAAATCATGAGCTATTAGATGCAAACATCTACCAGTATTTTCTTCTAGAATGTTGGTGGTAGTTTTCTCTTTTTCAACTATATATAGGAGGTGGAAATAGAGGAAAAAAAGGTCTTTTTTGAAAGTTCTTTTAGTTTTCCTTAATTATAGAGATATTTTTAGAAGTTTAAAGTTTGTAGAACACTTCTTCTCTTTGACATGTTATATTTTTTTAACTCAACTATCATTAGGTTGCATCTGACCTTTTTTTTTAAGTTCATTTGATATATAAGTATCTATTTGAAAGAAATATTTGAAACTATGCATATGATGGGCTTTGTCAAGTTCCTTCTTTATGTTTTAGTTTAGAATAAAAACATCATGTTAAGTTTAATTTGATAGTTAGAGTAGTTGATTTCCATGCTATATGATTCTATGATATAACATTTGATAGCTTATAGAAATTAGTTTATGTCTATTGAACTTATCCATTTTCTTTAAGGGTTGTTTTTTCATAGTATGTTGTAAAAAGGCGAAGTATTTCTACAATTTTTGAATATTTTTCTATTAATTTTTTTTTTTTTTTGCTTGATTAG
This sequence comes from Sequoia sempervirens, assembly GCA_007258455.2. Classification (NCBI taxonomy): domain Eukaryota; kingdom Viridiplantae; phylum Streptophyta; class Pinopsida; order Cupressales; family Cupressaceae; genus Sequoia; species Sequoia sempervirens. Next base: position 16,047 of record VDFB02175555.1, read on the forward strand.
ACCTTAATGAACACTTCCTGTAGGGAGATCTGAAAGATTGCACTATATTTTTACTTAGCATTTGTTGCTCATTCTCTTCCCAACAATGAAGGGTTGTGGCATTCTGTGTCTATTATATCATTCATAAGAAAAGAACTGGGTTTGAAATGTTGTAAGAGCTTTGGCATATCGCCATTTTCATGTTTTATATTTAAACATTTCCTTCTACCTTTTCTCCAAACTCAAAGAAGAGCTAACTTTCTATAAAAATCCCAAAAGTATTTAGTGAGGCACAAATTGGCCCCCCACTTTCTGAATTTTCCATAAGGCCTTCAGAGAGCCACAAGCTTTGATGGTCAATAGTTATTTTTCTGGCACACATGGTGGGACTCAAAAAAACTTTCTTGATTACAAGTAAGAAATATTTCTAAAATCAAGCCAAGAAAAAAGTTGGAAATTTCATGCCTAGAGTCCAAACAAGAGAATCCTCAAGGGGCCATTTCCAGTACTCCCAATTACCTACCTCAGTATCTAGGAGAAGTGAAAGCCCAAGATCTAGAGCCTCATCTACTCCACCTGGAGGGTGAAAATTTCAAATCAGAATACTAGTATACCCAATTCATAGGAATTTGTTCTCCATGGCTAACATAGCTGTCCCTACTCGGAATTTTGTAACTTGGGATAGTGGTAGTCCACTACAACCACCTATGCCCCCAGACAAATGGCCTACCATACCTACTAACACCCTAAAGGCTATTCCAAATTTTTTTGGAGAAGACTTCAAAACCCCTTCCAAATGCCTCCAATATATAGTAGAGGTATGTAGGGTACATAAGGATACTATGGCTCTTAGGCTATTGGCCACTTCGTTCAAAGGAAAAGCATAATATTGGTATCGATCTCTGGCTTTTGGTTATATCCGCTCTTGGGATCAATTCAGACAGAGGTTGATCAAACACTTCTCAGAGAAGCGAGATTGGTCCTCACTACTACATTGATTAATCACCATCAAAAGATCCTGGTAAGAGGCCATGAGTGACTTCAATACCATGTTTCACAAAACTTGGCAAATAATCCCTATAACTACCCAACCCTAGCTGTGATGGATTTTATTTCATACTTGAAGATTTTTAATTTAGACATCATGGTTATGATAACCTCTATGGGAGGGGATATCTTACCCAATGCATATGATTTGGTTGTGTGTGTAGAGAATAGTTTGATCGATGTTGGGAAGCTTCCACCATGACCTCTCATGCACGTATTCATACAAATCTTTAGTGGTCCTCTAGAAGAAGCTATTCGAAGAACTTCTATTCCACAAGTGGTGACATTAGCTACACCACAATCCATGTACATGTACCTCGCTGCGTAGCTAAGCACATTAGGCTCTTCCTCTCTAGTAGCAAACATCAATGATATGAAGAGTCTCAGACAGTCTTTTGCTAATGAGTTAGTCCTCATCAAACGAAATCAAGAAGTACCTCTAAAGCATGCCACTCAGATCTATCATGAAGGAAGGCCATCCTATCAACAAAAAATGTACCAAGTACTCTCCAAGGGAGGAGGTCAACAAAAAGTGTCCACAAACTAGATAGTTCCAGTTACTATGCTGCTAAAAATAGTCAAGGACAACCAAAGTAAAGAAATAATCCCAGGCCAAAACAACCTAGTGGAAGATGAGAGCATATGGTGCTTCCCATGCAACAATAGTCACATGCCCCAAAATTGTCTAAGGGGAAATCTACAACTGAAGATAGCGAAACAAAGAAATAAGGGCATGCTCCCGAATACAGAAGAATATCAATCTCCTGAAATAGAAAATGCCCGATTTAGAGCACAAATTCAATGAATATCTTTATAACAAGAGCTAGATATTGCACTGAACAATGCACTATTTTTGTGGATGGAGGAAGAAGATGCAGTATTCGTGAATGCAGCTCTAATGACTAGTTCTCCACAAGTACAACCGAACTACAACATAAGATCCAAAAGAAGGCTCACGGGAGAATACATACAACAAGCACTGTCACATCCACAACTATGTCAACCTCAACTATAAGAAAAGAAGGATCTATAGGCCATTGACCAACCTACTCAGTAGTCGTAAACGCCATCATTGGAAATGAAGGAGTTGGATAAGATGTTGAGCCCATTCATGATATATCGTTTTCCCCTAAAGATGAGAGAGATACCACCATTTAAATCCAAGGTCCCGCCAATAGGAACACTTAATGTGGTGGAACAATTGAGGAAGGAACCTGCTAATGTATCTCTATGGGACGTCATATCTATTCCCAAGAAAAAAAAGTTACTCGAGGAAGAATTAAAGAAGGAAGAACAAATACTACAGATGGATGCAACTCCACCGTGCGATCAAGATAAAGATAAAGATAAAGATCACACGTTGGGCCCTCAATCTTTGAAAACCATAGCTTATGTAGACAACATGGGAAATTCAAAAGAGAAAGATGTAAGAAATACAAATCCCACACCTTTATTTTTGACACTTTTTTGTGGCAGATAAACATTTTCATAATAACATGATTGATTCGGGAGCTAGTTAAACGGTCATGCCAAAACAAGTGGTCGATGCCCTAAAGCTTAAGTATGAGCCCCTTGAGGAGGGAATCATGCAATTAGAAGAGAAGAAGCTTCCAACCATTGACCATATTAAATATTTGTCTTAAACCCTCTTCTCATATCCAAGCCAAATGGTCGCACAAGAAATAGTGGTGATAAACATTCCCCCGGTATTCAGAATGTGTCTTTCAAGAGATTTGACAACAAAGCTTGGTGGATATGTAGTGCTCGATTGGTCTCACCCGATATTAGGGACCAAGCATGGCGTGAAGATGAAAATCATGTCCAAATATTTTCTTCCAAAACACATAGTAGATAATGCAGTCTTGTGCTTTGAAGCACCACATACCTCTTTCTCGTAAAGTGAAAAGTAATGTGTAGAGATGCTGGAAGAAGAAGAAAACACAAGTGATCAAAGCCATGAAGAGGAGGTCCTCCTCAACCAATTCATTGACTCCAATCCATTCAGAATCTTTCATGCGATGGGTCTAGGCGCCTATGTGATCTTTGATGATGATTAAGTCTTTCCAAAATTGATAAAGGATCATGAGGAATATGATTATGCGGGTGATAACCATCTATGGAAATTTTAATTTGATGGCACAAAATGCAAAGCTAGTTCTGGAATAAGTGTCTGACTAGTGTCCCCAATAGGATCAGAGACCCTCAAGGCTTTTCATTTTCAGTTCCCATTCTTGAATAATGATGTGGAATATGAAGCCTTGGTTCATGGTTTGATTCTTGTAGAACAAATAGGCGTAAATAGAATGCAAGCATTCAAAGATTTAGAGCTAGTTGTGAGTTATGTCCATGGGAAAGTAACTATGAATAATAAAGAATGAAGTTGTATAGACATCAGATATGGGATCTAATTAAATTTTTTGAAGCTTTTAATATACAAGTCATTTCTTGATCTCAATATAGTGTCACCAATTGGATGGTTTCAACCAGTTCACAATTTGAACCAATTTTTGATTCAATAAAAAAGAAGAATGCAGCACAAATCATTGTCTGATTGAAAATTCCCAATAATGGTCAAAACTAGCAAGTATTTGAGGATGATATATAGATCACTTCCCTTTTTTACAAAAATCAGGAAAAGCTTCTAACCATTCATAGCCAAAAATAGAATCTCCCAAAGGGAAAGTTATCCAATTAAAAGACAATAAAGAGCTTGATGTTCAAATTAGTGTAGAAAGTTAAAGGTTGGAAGGGACGTTCCACAGAAGGATAAGGAAAGCCTAAAGGATTTATGTTCTAGATATGATGGGGTCATAGCCTGGACCTATGATGATCTTAGAGGGTATGATATGGGCATAATTAATTATACTATTGAATTTACCAAAGGATCAAAGCTCACCCAACAAAACAAAGGCCCTTTAATTTGAAAGTAGAAATATTGATGGCACAAGAGCTCCCCAAATTAATCGAATCAAGGATCATATATTGAATTAAACATTACACCTAGTGTCTAATCTGGCATGGGGTTGGAAAAATAATGGTGATATTATGTCGTGTGTTGGTTTCAGAGATTTGAATAAATCCTCGCTAAAAGAGCACTACCCTTTGCCATAAATAGAGTAGATCCTACAAACTGTGGTTGGATCGCAGATGTTTTCATTGCTCGATGGTTTCTTGGGATATAACCAGGTATATGTAAAGAAAGGTGACCAACATAAGGAAACGTTTAATACTAAGTGGGGAACATTTGCATACTAAAAAATTCTAGTCAAACTTTCAAAAGCTAGTGTGACTTTTCAATGAGCAATGGATATTGCTTTTAGAGGATTAATTAATCAGATTATTTTAATAAATCTAGATGGCCTAATAGTCTTTTCAAAGTCAAAGGATGATCACTTTGATCACACGAAAAAGGTTTTCTAGAAATTTCAATGGTTTGGGATTTCCTTGAATCCTAAAAAATGTGTTTTTAGAGTGCCCCAAGGCAAGCTACTTGGTTTTGTGGTATCGAAGGAGGGAATAGTGATAGACCCCAAAAGGGTGAGATTTATGATGGATTTTCCTCTATTAGTAAATCAAAAAGGGATGCAGTCTTTTCTAGGGAAGATCAACTTTTTCAACAGGTTCATTTTAGACTTCGCAAGCATTGTGAGACCTATCACGGTAATCCTCAAAAAGAACCTAATGTTCAAATCAAGCCCCAAAGGAAAAAAAAAATTGACCGAATAAAGGTAGGTATCTCCTCTGCCCCAGTGTTGGCTAACCTGGACTTTTCTAGGATTTTCTACTCTATATATACATTGTTACCCTCAAATCTAGCAGCACTCTATTCACAGAATAACCCCCTACAAAACTTGTCCATTTCATAGTAGTTCTATGGACTTCAAGCACACAAAATTTGGAAAATTTCAATTCACCTCCACATGTAGTCCAAGACCTAAAACAATCCATTTTAGCATTCCCCCTATTCATCTTTTGTAAAGCTTTGAAATGAGTATCTTCATTAATTCCCAATCCTTGAGAGTTAGTCAAATTTTTACTCATGTTAGAGTGCTAATTTTAACCACTCCTACGTGAGCCTTAAGTTGGAAAATATTTAACTACAAATTTTGGTTCGTGAACATCACTGCTCCTACACTTTGCTCACAACCTTCAAATGAACAAGCGATAAATTTTAGTGCTAGTGGATTTCTCTTTTCATCAAGTCTTCTACATGCACAAGTAGTGATTTTCACTACTAGTGCATCTATTTAGCCTTTATGTTTTCAATAATTAATGCAAAATTTAGGTTCATTAAACTCTTCTCTTAGTGACTTCTTAAGTTAATTTAGTTTAATATTCTTCATTCTAATCCTTCATTCACCCTTCCTCCTCGAGCTAGACGTTCTCCAAACTCCAAGCAAGATTTGTGTTTGAAGATTCTTCAAGCGCCTTAGCTAGGGTTTCAAATTCATGCATTTTTTTACCAGGTGCATTGTTTTTTCCTTCTTCTTCATCACTATTTTTCTTTCAAAGCTGTGTAAATTCTAGTTCGCCATGCTCAATACATTTTCTATTGTTATGGTTTTGATCTTTTCATGTTTTGAGTTTTCCTTCCTCTTTTCAAAATGTGCCCTAGTCTTTGCTTTGTGCATTGTCTTATTGATATTGTGGGTTTGTTTTATGATGCCCGCTCCTTCCTTATAGTGGCATTTTTTAAGTTTTTCATCCATGTTTACCACATGATAGAGTGGGAGATTTCACCACCTTATCAAATAAATTATCTCCCCTACTCGAGTTGCTCGAGTGAGATTTTTCACCGCCCAAACAAACAATTGGACTTTCTCTAACATGCAAGAGTGGTGAAAATTTTCACTCTTGCACATGATCAATTGTTTCCGACTCCAAGATTTAGGAGTGGATAAAATCACTACTCCTACACGAAGTGATCTTTCCTTTCAAATGCGGAAGTGGTAAAAAATCTTGCCTATACGCTTGACCAAGATGTAAGACATGCTTGAGCAGTGATTTTCAGTACTCGGGCATGAAGTTAATCTTTCCTCAATTGCACAAGAGCTAAATTTTAGTGCTCCAACACAAATTTTCTTCAAACTTTCAAAGGTATGTAGGAGCACTTATTTTTAGTACCCCTACATGTAAACTAAACTCTTAAGATGTAGGAGAATTGATTTTCAAAACTCCTACACAAAAGAAAGTTTTCTCTTCTAACACCATGAAATGACTCTATTTACGCTCTGAACCTCATTTATATGCCAATGCTCTATTTTCTGTGCAAAATATCTTGTTCACAATTGTTCCAATTTTCTTGCATGCTTCACGCTTTCCAACACTACAATTTTCTCCTAACATTTGTTAATTCATTATTCTTGTAGTTCCTATCAAGTTCTCATCAAGTGATCCTTGAAGGTGATACTCATTGGTCTTGATATTTTTAGATGACAACCAAAAAGCCTCCATCATCTTCTAAGAAGTAGGGAAAGATAAAATAAAAATATCAAGGTGTCTTTCTACCAACTATGGTGATCTCAAAGGTGGATGAAATCAAAGACACCGAAATTAGTCATTAAGACCTAGAAGATTTTGTAGAAAGAACTCAACAAAATCCCTTAGAAGACAACTTGAGAGCCATTGTTCATAGCAACTTGTATTTGGTGTCTACATTTCCAACTTATTCTCATAACTCAGATTTTGTGCTCTAAGTTGCATCTCATTACATCCAAGATGAAAGAAGTGTAAGAGATTACTTAGGAAAAGTCATGATGAGACTAGATCCTAAGTTCTTTGATATTGTTTTCCAAGTTTGACACATTCAACAATATACAAAGATCTCAATTCAACAAGCACAGGAGGTTTATGATACTGATCCCAACAAGGCTAAAATGTTGACTAATACTCAATGGTTGAAAAATTCTAGGCCTGCTATCTCAAGAGAGCTGAAAGGGATTCCTAGGAGTGATTTCAAAAGAAGATGTCAGGGATATGATTACTCTCCTAACCAAGGTTAAAGGACTTCTTGTTTCATGTAATTTTCAAGATTGGATGTATGAATACATACACATAATTAGATGAAAGAAAGAACATATTGATTGGGGAACTTAGATAAGTGATGGAAGTTATGAATAATTAATCAAAGTGCCAACCACTCTAAAATTTTACATGACTTCTTATCTAGTATATGTTGCTAAAGTAATGAGGCAATTTCCAAGGTTTTTGATAGAGGAAAAAATAGGTTTTATAGGGACCTGAAAACACAAAGTTTACAAACATAAGATAAGATTGTCAAAAAAACTATTAGCAGAAAGGCAGTAAAGACAACAACAAAATGACAAAGCCACAGCCACCAAAAATGCCAGCAACAACTAAACTTGGGACTTTAAAGTTTTTTGCATTCTCATCTTCCAATTCATTCATTTCCTAAACCCCCTTCTTTAAGATCTGGACCATTTGGGTAGTAGGAGGCACTTTCCTCTTACGGTTGGCACGGGTCCTTTTCGATATACCTTGGTCCTCATTCTTGCTTTTATCCTTGTCCTCTTCCAGGTCAACAACCGGCTAACCCTCTTGCAACTTTTCCAACTTTTTAGACATAGCATTGATGGTAATGGAATTATGCCTAGCCATTTTATGGTTTTGTTCCACAACAATTTTCATGTTCTTTTTTATTTTGAAAATTTCAACTTCCAAAGTCTTATACTTTCCCACCATGTCATCTTCTCTCCTTCCAGTATTGTTCTTTTTCCATTTTCCTTCTTCTTTGCTAAGAGTGGAAAACTTCAATTCTAGATCCTCCATCTTGCTATTTAGAACCCTATTTATGTGATTAAGATCATTAATTTCTTGATAGGCCCATTTCAAAACCCTAAAAATGTCACCAACACCATTTTTGGCAGAGGGAAGAATATCTCCAGACTAAACCTGGTCTAAAATGAGGTTAACATCATTCGGATTGGGGGAGCTGGGAAATCTAGTACCATCAACTCTGAAAGAGGCAGGAGGGGTAGACACAAAGTTTTTTATAGCTTCAGGGAACTTCCCAGTTTTGTCCTCTAGAGAGTATACAAAGTAGGAAACCAAATTATTGGTAGGGGATCCCTTGAGAGCGGGATTCTTTAAGGGGACTGGGCAGTCGGGGTAGGTCTTAGAGTTAGTGTTAGCAAGATGGGGTTTACTAGGCTGGGTTTTCTTACCAGACAACACAGGGGACAACTAAGCTTCAACAATTCTATCCTATTTAGGCTGATTCTCTGAACCACCACTGTCCATTTCATAATCCTTAGACGCCTTGGAGGAAACTAGTTTGGATAAAGCTGACAATATTTGATAGTTTTCATATATTAACCTAATAAGACCAAGATGAAGAATAGGGTATCTCCTGGGATTTTTCTTGTGCTCCTCAAGGTTATTTCTCAATGAAGAGAACAAATAATGAGGAAAATAAATCTAGACCTTATAATAGAAGTGGTTAAGGATAGCAAAATGATGACCATAAACTATGGTGAATCTCTCATCTAGGGTAATATACTCCATTATGACATGAAGCACCTTTCTCCATAGCGCCTTGATGGTGTCTATTTAAAAATAGCTGTTGGAAATTTTGACCAGTTTCATTTTCTCCTTTTCCTTCTTAAGGAATTTGATTACCGCCTCATAAAAAAACCTTCTATCTCGATAAAAATTCACACCCTTAGTGGAAATTCCAGTCACTTCTCATATAATTTGTTCATCCAATTTCACCTTTCTCCCAAAGAGGATTATTTCTCCATTGTTCCAATTCTTCTCAAAATACTCTATAGCCATAGTATTAGGCCCATGAAGTTTTTCTAGAAATGTAACCATACCACCTCTCACAACCTATTTCTAGACCTTAGCATTCCTCGTGTGCACCTTTTAGCTATTTGGCTTGACTCTTTTCCTATCCCCCCCCCATTTTTGTTTGCACCTTGCTGCAGACTCTACCAGTGCCGAGAACCAATTGCAATTTCAAGCAGCCATTCCAATGAACCCACAAAGCGTGCAACTTTTCCTTCCTAGCTAAGTAATATGACACAACTCCATCAAATCTCTTGATTTTGATGTACTTGGCTCTTTTCCTTTTAATCATTAATTATATTTTCCTCTCTCCCATGTGTAACATAATAATCTAATAAGGCCCTAACTTCAATTCCCAAATCCCTAAAATTCTTCCACATGTTCAATCCTTACCTCTTTACCCCCTCATTCACAAAGTAATCTACCATGCTGTTAGCTTCCTTGTAGATGTGTGAAACTTTAACTTTATCAAACTTGTCTAGAATAGACTTTGCTTCATCAATCCAATTCTTTATAGACCAGGAGGGGGGTCCTACCTAGAAGACAATCAATAATGTTTTTAGAGTCCCCTTCAAGCCATAAGTATTAAATATTCAAATTATGTGCAAGATTTAAAACTTGAAAAGATTCTATAGCCTCTACCATATGGTTGGTTT
>VDFB02175557.1:0-25048 GCA_007258455.2 Sequoia sempervirens
TCTCTTATGTCTATAACTTCATCAGGAACCAAGACCAACTTACCTTCTTCGTTTAAGGGTGGAAGTGTAGTGGAGGTAGTAACCTATTTTCCTAGAGCCCTTTTGAGGCATGACACATGGAATACATTATGTATTTTGCTGCTTTCCGGAAGTTCTAGTTTATATGCCAATTCTCCTATTCGCTTAATTACCTTATAAGGTCCATAGAATTGGGGCTTCAACTTCTCAACGCCACTCTTCTTCAAGGATGATTGTCGATATGGTTGTAGGCGGAGGTAAACCAAATCCCCAATCCCAAAATTTCGCTCGATCCAGTGTTTATTCGCATAGATCCTTTGCTGATTTTGGGCATGTTGTAAATTATTCTTAAGGGACTTAAGAATATCTTGACATTCTTGGACCCATTCTTTGGCCTTAGGTGCCTTACTTTCTCCAAATGCCATATCTACGATCGATGACACATCATATCCCTATAATTCTTTGAATGGTGTCATTCCAATTGACATGTTGTAACGTGCCAACCCTTCAATGCAATAAAATTTTCTAAATTTACACCTTGCGAGTAAGTAAATTAGGTAACAAGTCATTTCAATAAAAAATTTCTTTCTTTAATTGAGAATATACAATCAAGATGCCATATCATATTACAATAAAGATTCCATTTCATTACAATAACTTCATAAGTTACAACAAAACAAGAATACATACATTTACATACATAGCTCCAATGAGCTTTAGAACAAATAGCTGTAAGACGGTCTAGGATCCTTCCTTTCAAATCTTGGTTCTACTGTTGCCTGCTGTGGAAGAGAAGCATCACTTAGGCGCTTTTCTGCCAACCACAAACTCATAATGCGGTCCCTCACACATCTATCATTCGATAGATGGCCCTTCCCTTCGATGAAGAGATTGGTAGAGTAATCGATAATGACAACCAATTGAGCATAGTGTTGTGTCCTACATAACTAGAATTTGTAATCCCACAATGTCTATCTAGCATGTAATACTGGATTACGGTGAATTGACAATGTAGTCTCAGTAGTCACACAATCTAGAGTGGAGTCTTGGACATTCACACTACTTTGGCCGAAGAGTTGCTCATTTAGTACTTCGAATGAAGTCATCTATCACATACACTACTCAGGGCCGATTTGACTTAAGGCTATCTTAAGCTACGCATAAGTATTTCCTTCAATGGATAGTCCATCCCAGTAATCTATCACCATAATAATTTACTTGGAATAAACCTACTTAACTATTAAGTACACAAGCTAGGTATTTCCTTCAATGGATAGTCCATCATCCTAGATAACCTATCACCATAATAATCTACTTGGAATAAACCTACTTAACTAGTAAGTACACAAGCTAGGTATTTCCTTCAATGGATAGTCCATCATCCCAGATAACCTATCACCATAATAATCTACTTGGAATAAACCTACTTAACTAGTAAGTACACAAGCTAGGTATTTCCTTCAATGGATAGTCCATCATCCTAGATAACCTACATACTTGGAGTAACCCTACTTACACGTAAGTGCACAAACTCCCTCCCATATTGGATTATCTATCCTAGGAGTAGACACAAGCTTTCCTAGTTAAATCAATAACTTAGCTAAGTATACCATATGTGCATTTCTTGTTCAATCATACCTAGTATATAATACTTATGATAAACATCCATCTCCTACTACGGAGTATTTAAAAACACATTATGAAAACAGCATAATAGCATCAATTTCCTTTTCAAAATAATCTAATCTCTCTAATGCATATACTGGGAAAGACATCTCAACCATGCATGCTAGACACATCATTCAAAAGTAAAATAACAAAGAAGAAGAGATCCCCATGCCTGTTATCACTTATCCAAAACAAATGGCAGCAATGCAGCCTTTTCCAACAGCAGCAAGTTTGGTAAACAGTTTCCCAAGAATGTCACTATAAACTTTACCTCTCAAGTTGATAGCTTACTCCTCTCAAAATATAACCTCCTCTCAAAATAAAACAAAGTATGGCTGGATAATATAGAAATAGGAATTGCAAAAGATATATAATCTTATGGAAGAATGCGTCCCTTCCAAATGAAATGGTTCAGCTATTTATAGAGTAACTTGATCACCTCAAAGCCTATAGTTTAGGCATGCTAATGGACAGCAAGCTCCACGCAAAGCAACACATGAAACATATCAGAAAGGTGGTGATTCCATAAGATAATACTCAGCTTAATCACCTACAGGTCGACTTGTTTAGTGACAACAATCTGAAGACTTATTCAATCTGCATATGCATAATTCGAATTGCCACAAAGAAAAGATATCTACAACAACTTAAATTCAAAGGTGGCGCCATTTCCATTATCTCTCCCTCATATTTGGTGCAGTTTAATTGCCAATGAAACAGTCAACTTCCATTTTATGACAACAAGTTTCCATCGAACTTCATAGAGGTTGAATTGACTTGAGCAGATTAATACGTTTGACAAAGTCAAGGTGGGTCTGCTAATAGTGTCGACCTAGTCAAGCTTATAATAGACAGCTATACAATGTCATAAATCGCGTGTCTTTTGAATGATAATCGGTTTCCTCAAACAGTCATAAGCTATTAAATTGGCCTCATTTGACATAGTCAATAATGACTATTATTGACCTCTATCATCATAGTCTCTATTGACTATAAACAGCCTTTATGGTGCTGGTCAAGGCTGCACCCTATGCTCTCTTACGTGCTCATCACTCTCCCAGCAATGGCGCTGCTTAGCCTTTAAGTCAGCATGTTATAATTATGCGCAACCTTCTATTGTTTATGTGCTGTCTTTGACTTTACAATATCTTTTACTTTCCAATATTTGTCATGGCTACGCTTTATCATGTTGCCTCAAGATAATTCCATTTGTTTGCTTCAAAAGGATTTGGTCGAGGTCTAGTAAAATGTTTCACACTGTCCTGAACCTATTTTCAAAAGCATTCTCACAACAAGTATATATATATATATATATATATATATATATACGTATACATATAATTTTTCCATTATTATATATGCATTATTATAAATAATCATGAACTCATACATACACATGAACGTATATACGTATTATCATTCATATAGACAATATACGTGTATATATATTATCATATTCACATATTTATGTACATATGTATACACAAAATACGTAGTAACTACGTTTCGTTGATCGATCTATATGCCAAATATATATATGTGCATACATATATACGTGTATGGTATAAGTCCACTCGACCTCCTTATGCAACGGCGTACTCCTGCATGGGTAATCGTTTATATTTGCACATGTGTATATCTTTGTATATTTATTTCAATATATATATATCTAATCATTGATCACAACAAGGAAGAATTCACACAATAATAATAATATATTGTATATATATATATACATGCTTCTCTATATAAGCATTAATGCTCATGCATGTATATGTATATATATTTATATACATATATCCAATCACATATATAATTATATCGTTTGAAGTAATAAAGCAATAATTCATTCAATAATTGAATGATTGTGACTAAGTGGTATATTCACAATAATACCATTTTCAAAATGATATTTATATATATCACGTGCAATGATATTGATGCAATAATGTATATATAAACATATACATGCATTACCATTTTATGCATATATCGAATATAGACCATGGCTTTGCTAGTCAAACACATAGAGATGCTATGTATATATATTTATATATATGCATATATACAATCTTTCCAAGCATGAATGCTCACGTATATATATATATATATATATATATATATATAAACACTCATCAACCATAAAATCAAGCATAGAGATATAAGGGAGGAACTCCCAAGCTCAAGTGCAAATGAGGTACAAATGAGGGGGGATTCCCCTTTTATAGCTGGCCAAATCCAATGGACGACTCAGATTCAATTACAATGAAGGGCTCTGATTGAGCCACATAAACCCTAACCCTAAAAACTGCCACCAAGAAGAGGGGTAATAAATGAGCAATTAATGTCCACCATCCTTTTAGAAGATTCTTGTCCATAGACACGTTCACATTGTTCTTGTTCCTCCTCTTGATTGCAAACTGGACGAGTCTGATTATCATGGCTTCAACTTCTTCCTTAGTCTTGAGGGCATTTCAATGCTTGAGGATGATCTTCTTCTTAGCTGTCATTCTTCAACTCTTCAACGACTGAGCCTTCATTATTTTTCCATCCCTGATCTTGAAGGATTCTTCAGTCGTGGACTCGATCATTTCTTCCATGCCACCCGCCTTCCTAAGTTGAGTGCATATTGGGTCTCCGAGAAGAAATTCCAATACTTAGCCATTCCTTCCAACATCTCCCTTCATGATTTTATCATCTTCGACTATTTTCTTCATCACTTCAAGTCATTGTGCTTTAGCCCCGACGTTCATGCAAAACAGATAAAGAGAAGAGCATTAGAAGACTTAATAATATAAACTCTCCTTACTTACCTAATCTCCATGTTTCAATCTCCAATGTTTGAGTGATCTCCAGATCTGATAGGGTTCATTTCCCTCTAGCAGAGGTTGCCTTCTTCATACTCCATCATAGGCGTACTTTGACCATGTATTCTCCTTGATGCTCATTTTTGATCCCCTAGAAACTTTCATCCATCTTGACGGCATGTTTAGAGGGTGTTGTTTGATTTTTCTCTGCCTTAAAATTTTCCAACCAACATGATATTCCTTTTTTGCCTTAGCCAAATTTCCAACCCATTTGCCTTCAAAATAATCAACCAGGCACCTGAGTAAAATCTTCACCTTAAAACCTCTAGCAAGGTGTGAAAAATTTCAAAATCATCTCCTTGTCGAAGATATCCAGTACCCAGAAGAAAATTCCCCTCAAAAAATGCAAAATTCATGTGTATACAGACGAAGGGGTACATTTAATTTTTTTATTTTCAACCTTAGTGTTGTGACGTTTTTCACACATCGCCCCATTGCAAATGGGGACCCCCCTAATTTTGGCTTTGCTTTTCGGTCGTTTTGGTTTGTCTCTCTTTTCTACTGTCTGTCTTTCCGGGATTGTGCCCGTCATTGAGTTTAAACTTGAAATTTTGGCTAAGTCCGAAAAATTAGGGTTTTAAACTTTCCAGCCAATTTGAGGTTGAGCAAGGAGAATAAATTGCAAATAAGAATATGCTTTGTTGTCGGTATGCTCCCTAACTTGACTTCTCGTGGAAATTTCATCAGTGCGGCTACCCACTATTTTTCCAGTAAAGTGTGCAATTCTGAACAATCCTTCAACATTTTTGAAAGTCCGTGATCCTGCTAGCGTCTAAGAGCACATCCAGGGCTACTCACAATTTAAATTTAGTAGAAATGGACAACTTACTATTTTTAGGTTAAGCAGCCGAGGCAATTTTTAGAGGGTTTTAGATGCAAAAGTTTTCAACATGTTTGGAGATTCCTTGTGGGTTTCAGTTAGCCGATTGATATGACATGCAGCAGAGGCGACTTTGACATTGACCTTAGGAGGCGATAATAGGAATTTGCATGCGGAACTTTTCCAGCGCGTAATAAACATATTCTTCACAGGTTTTCAAAAAGGCCGCCAGCGGTGTAACATGCAAAGTGTAGCGGAAATCGCACCGAAGCACGCCAGTACAGCGGTGCTTGCATGTTGAAAGATTTTCGGTTTCACAGGTTTTTCAAGATTTTCGGAAGTGTAACAGCCACAAAATCATCAGCGGCCGAGCGAATCACTTTTGACCACTTTCTATTTTAGCGAATTTTCACCCGGGCGGTATTGACGCCAGCGGGGCTGTGTGATGCGCATTGCAGCCAAGCGAGGAACAAAGCGGGAGCTCATCCCGAGGAACATACGCCAGAGTAGGGTTTCAAGATTGAAACTAAAATAGAGTCAAATGACAAATATTTAAGCAGAAGTATCATCCACGATAAATCCTTGAGAATCCATTGACAAAAATTTGAGAAGGCAATGAAGAACACTATTTTTAGTAAGGTATTCTAGGTGCAGGCTATAAATAGAAAGTCGATCTCGGCGTTCGCATAGACAGGAAAATTCACCAACAAGGAGCGCACTGTCCAAATTTCAAGTCAAACGAAGATAGGGAAGTCTCAGAAACGAGTACTTACTATAAATAGTAAGTCATTTCAGAAACAGCTATAAATGGCAGGTCAGCATCAAATCTCGGCAGGTACAAGTCAAACATGTGATGAAGAGTCTTTGGCGTGAATTTGAGACAAAAGCCCGGAGTTGTAGAGGATGAAAGAATAGGTTAATTACTTATTTTAGCGAGCTTGAGCTGAGAGAAATTAGGTTTCCTAAATTCAAAGGCTGAGAACACAAAGTCAAGCAAAGGCATTAGGTCTAATCCCGGTGCCACGCCGGGCAATCGACATAAAAATTTAGAAGAGCATTAAGAACGGTACTGGTACAGTAAGGCACTAAAAATAAGAATGCAGGCTGAATACCAGGGCATCGATTAGCACAAAACATCGGGTTGAGAACAAAAGCAATATCGGGCTTACGGAGTCAAGCGATCTAATCAAAACATACAAAATTTGAAGAATTTTTCCACAAAATAACAAATTAGAGTTAGCAAGGTCGAATCACCCTAAATTTGGCAAAGGGAATAAATACGATCAAATTTGATAATTTTCAAATCCGACACCAAAACTTGCTATAAGAGGCTGAAGACAGGTTAAAATTCTCCCAAGTATGAAAATTGGAAGCTTTGGGGTCAAAATGCGCCTTGAGGAGGAGGAGATGGTGGAAATTTAACTAAGGTCAAAATTGAAAGTGCAAACTCCTAAATGCGCCCAAGGCAATGTGTAGCAGTTGAGAAATTTTCTAAGTGTTGCAAAATGGAAGTGCAAGGTATGAAATGCGCCTTGACTTGTGAGAGGCTCCAGGAAATTTGTCTAAGTTGGAAAAATGAAAGTGGACCATGATAAATGCGCCCTTCAAGGTGAAGACTTGAAAAAGTTTCTAACTCTGTGAAATTTGAAGTTCGCCCCTCCATGTGCACCCAGGGAGAAGAGAGGGTGATTGAAAATTTTCTAAGGCACTCAAACTTGAAGTAGCCCCACTTATTTGCGCCCCACTTGAAGAATGACATAGCAAAAGTCCTCCGAGGAGTAGAAATCGAATGTTCAGCATGCCAGATGCGCCTAACCTTGAAGATGAGGCAAGAAATTTTTCTAAGTTATAAAATTGGAAGCTCAGGGTATAATTTGCGCCTGGCTAGGAAAAGGGTTGAAATATATTCTAAATTTGAAAGTCAACCTCCTGTATACGCCTAGACTTGCCTGTGGGGCCTTGAAGAATACCAAGTGCCAATACTTGATGTACTACCTGTGAAATGCGCCCCTCAGCTTGAAGTTCACAAAGTTAAAAACATGACCATGAATTTGCGCCTTGAGTTGAAAGAGCTGGAGAATACACTAAAGCATTGAAAATTAAAACTTCCACATGCCATTTGCGCCTTGCTTCAAGAGGAGGGTAATGAAAATTGACTAAGGCGTGAAAATTAAAACTGAACCTATCATTTGCGCCTTGAGGGAGATATTTTAAGTCTTCGAGATTGGAAGCAAGGGGTCTCATTTGCGCCCAGCTTTGAGTTGGGGGAGTTGAAAAGCATTCTAAGTCATTCTAATTCGAAGTTACCCCTATAAAATGCGCCTTTGAGCTTAGAACTGAAAGCTCATCACATAATATGCGCCCTTAATGTGAGATTGAAGGAAAATCTGAGTATTGCAGATTTAAACTTTACCCCTCCATATGCGCCTTGAGGATAAAGGAGCATAAAAAAGAAAGAAAGAAAATTTTTCCTAAGGCGAGTAAACTGGAAGCTCCCCCATCAAAACGCGCCCAGCAAGGAATAAAGATGAGGAAAAATTTTCTAAGTATTAAAAGCTAGAAGTGGGCCCCCCTAAATGCGCCTTAAGAAGGAGGACATTTGAAATTTTCTCAGTTTGAAAATTGGAAGCCCATGCCTCCAAATGCGCCCACCCCTCAGGAAAGTCAAAGGGTCAAAAGGAGGGGCATAGATGTTTATACATGCGCCCAAGATTAGCAAAGAAGAAAATTCAAAGGCATGTGCATAAAGACAAAAGACAAGTGGCATACGAGGAGATCCCAACGCCTTGAGATGGGTCCACCTTGTCATGTGTACGCCCAAAAGGGTTGGAAGGAAAATATCCCAAATATTGAAGTTGATATGCGCCTAGGGTGGGGAATGAAGTACAAAGGATGAAAACAAGGTTGCTAGGCGTTGGGAGTGATAAGCCTATAAAGTAAAGTGCTAAGAGGTTGAAAGTGTTAGGTATTGAATTTTTTTTATTTTTTTTCAAAGGCGTGGTTTTATCCTCCATCAAAGTGTAATGGTGATGAATAAAATAACTAAGGCGTTGAAATTAAAATCCTCCATGATATGTGCTTTCAAAAAAAAATTTCGGAGATGAGAGAAATAAATTTATTTTATTTTTCACGGGCAAAGTGATCAAAGTTGAATATAAAATTTTCTAGGGCAAAATTCAAAATGCGAAGTGATTCAAAAAATTTCTAAGGCACAAATATTTTCTTCCTCTAAAAAAAATGCGCCTAGACTCTGAGGTGGTGAAATTTCTCAAGATGTGAGCAAAATTGGCAGGAGTGAGTCAGATGGTGCAGGCTGCACTGGGTGGACAAAATATTTTCAATTCAGAGCAACAGGAAATGCGCTTGGGATTATTAAATTTGATGAAAATCATTTTTTCTAAGGTTCAAAAATTCAAAAATTAAATGAACCCGTTTGTTGGGTACCCATGGATTCGACGCGTTCTGGAGAAAATTTTCTTCTGGGTATCGAGGATTGTCGATGAGGAATGGATTTTAAGGTCTTCCACGGCTTGTCGAGGATTCTGAGGTGAAGATTTTTGATGGGCACTAAGTTGATGAGTTTTCCTAAGGAAAACTTGAAAATTTTCTAAGGCAAGTGCGAAGAAAATGTGTTCCCAAGGTAAGATTCTCCAGACGATGAATTTGAAAGAAACTGCCTAGGTGAATTTGCTTCAATCCTTCGTGAAGATAGTTTACTTGAGCTAGAAATGAATAAAATCGAGGTTATCAGAGCTCCAGCAGGTGAAATGAATTTCTTGAAGATGCAGTTGAAGATGACACGCCCTTGAAGAGGATGGATTGAAAATTGGCTAAGGCATGAAGAATTTGAACGCGAAGTTGGCTAGAACAAACGATGAGCCCTTGATGATCAAAGCGTGAAAATTGGGTAAGTGAGGTGCATTTATATTATGAAATGTTCTGATACCCTTCTCCTTGCTTGTTTTGCAGGAGGAACGTCGAGGCCAAGCGTTGATGATTTAAGTGATTCGTGATGATATTACAACCTTCGGAAGAAGACAAAGTTAAGAGTTTCAATCTCGAAGGAAGAAAAGTTGCAAGAAATTGGCTAAGTATTAGCTCAAGTGACAAAGAATTCAAAGAACAACGCCAAGAGAGAAGATCGAGAATAGTGTGAACGCGTCTACAAACGAAATCTTCTAGAAGGATGATGGTGGACATTATGGCGCATTTATTACCCCACTCTTTTGAAGTGGTTTTAGAAGAGAATCTTGTTTGGTAGAGGTGCTTGATCCAGCCCTCATTAGTTGTAACCCCTAAGTCTTTTGGGACTTGTAGCTATATAAGGGAGTCCCCTCATTTGTAACTCATTAAGTAGGCAGATTAGAATTAGAAGTAGAAGTCGGGTAAGAGGAGACAACTAGGTGATAGCTTGGGAACCAAAGCTTGAGTATAGATTGATAGTGTAGTTTGAAGAGAGAAAAGTTTTCCCGCCCCGAAAACTTGCGTAAGACCAATAGTGCTTGAAATTTCATAAAAGATCTTTCATTGATAGGTGAGAATTAAGTCTTTGTTATGGATAGTAGCAAGGTTTCTTCGTCCTTCTAATTCAAGTAGTGACTTAAAGTAGAATAAGTTTCATTTCATGCAAGTAGAAGATAGAAATTGTGGAATGTGGCGTTTGATCTAAGCAACTTCGTCTATCCATACCACTAGTGTATTTGCTGATGGTGAATGCGCCTTGTGTGGTCAACTGGAATATCATGCACTTAACTTCAATCACGGTTTGAATGATGGTATGCGTCATTGTGATGGTATCTTCGTGTCAAGTGGTGGTTTGAACATCTTTAGTCATCTCCCTTGAATTGCCGCCCGCATTTCAAGTGGAAAGGCGTAGATCGCGGGCAAAATACGGGGAAATGGGTTTGAAGTTTGCTGAAGTTGAGCTCCATATCCATATAGAATAGATTTAGACTCCCTAAACCCTACCCATTTCAATTCGGTGCCTACGGTTGGGATGGGAAGCCAGAACTTCATAGAGCCGGATCTTTTCGAGCATGAATTCCTTTCTCCATTGTGAACAATTCCAGTCCCAGCGAGAAATACCGATGGCGTCACATCGGGGCCAAAGCCCGAGGCCTATTCACATTGAAAGAGTACTTGGGTTGACCAGCATAGAACTTTCTTACAATCTTAGAAAGTCGCGGAACTCACTTTGATCAAGAGGATAGGGTATCCGTTGGGAAACTTTATTCTGTGTTGGTGCGGTCACGAAAAACACACATCAACACTTAGAAAAATATTTCATCACCAAAGTTTATATTCACTTTTCCCTTTTGCATTTTCCTTGCCTTAAGAAAATTTTCAATTCACTATTTCAAATTGGGTGCGTTTTCATGTATCTACTGCCAATTTATCCATGCCTTAGACAACTTTCATGTCTCCATTCCTAGATGGGCGCATATGGGGGTTCCTACTTCCATTTTGTGCCTTAGAAATTTTTCTTCTTCTTCATGTCATGTTGGGCGCATTTGCTAGTGCATATTGCCAATTTGGAGGACTTAGAATATTTTCCAAATCTCCTCCTCTTGAAGGCGCATTTAGGAGGGTGGCAAGGAACTTTCAACGCCTAGAATATTTCCTCTACCCACTTCCAGTTTGGGCACATTTCACTAGTGGAGGAGGAACTTCTTCAATACTTAGCACATTTTTCTTACCACCACCTCCCACCTTGGGCACATTTGCCTAGGGGAGGAGGAATTCTCCATGACTTAGCCATTCTTTTCTCATGCGACACTTCACCTTCACGGTAGGCATTTAGAAGGGGTTTTAGGGAATTTTCTCGCGCGCCAGAATGAAATTTCCGCTAATACATCAACTTAAGGCGCTTGTTAGCTATTGGAGTGGAGAACTTCATGCACCCGTAGCCATTTTCTCCACCACTTCCCTCCACCGTAGCGTTTCGCCAGGGAGGTGGAATTCCATAAAATATTTTCAAAATCCCTCCGCCAGCTGGTGACACAGAAGTGCTTGCTCATGAAGGGTTGGCGGGAATCTCCTTGCCCGGGTACATCAAGCCCACCTCCATATGCTAAGGGGCACATTTGGCTGGGTGAAGTAGAGACTTTTCTTGCCTTGGAAAGAGATTTCAACTTCCACCCTCACCTTAGGCTTTGGAGGTGCCAAGGAATTTTCAAGACTTAGACAATTTTCCAGCATCCTTCGGACTGGGCGCATTTGACTAGGGGAGGAGGAATTTCTCCCGACTTAGTTGATTTTCTGAGCTCCTCTCAAGGCAGGGCACATTTGAGGGGTCCTACAAGAATTTCAACACTTAGAACTTTTCTAGCTTGCTCGCCCCTTGTTTACTATATTTAGTAAGCCTCTGGTTTTCACACTTTTGTAGCTTGAATTGATTTGAAATTTACACCATAGGATCCTCATGATCTAGTTGATCTGTTCACATTGCCATCTTGTGTCGACCTACTATTTATAGCCTGTTTGAGAAGTGACTTACTATTTATAGTAAGTACTCAAATTGCCTTCAAATTTTACCAATGGATTCCTTGAAAGATACTGATTGTGATGGGATACACTCGTTTTAAGAGATTTTGGCGTTTGACCCTTCATTTTGGGTCTTGAAGCTGGAAACCCTAATTTGACTTGCATGTTGATCAAATGATCTTCGTTTGACCCCGTTTCTATTGCATTTCGTTCTGTTCGTGATTCTGAAGTGCTGGGCAGCTGTCGGAGTGATCCTACTAAAAATAGTAAGTGTTTAAAAAAGTGACCAATCAGTTGCCGGATGCGTTTGCATGTCACATAGCCCGAGAGATCTCACAAAACCCAGAAAAATCCCAACAAACTAGACTGTATGCGGGCATTGGCTAAAAATAGTAAGTTCCTGAAAAGTGATCAACTCTGCCTGCATGTTACCTTACTGCGTAGCTCTTGAAAAATCCATAATGAATATGTTGACATGCACTGAAAAGTCCTGCATGCAAACCCTAAAAATAGCCCTTGAAGACAACTTTGCAAAAAGGTCCTAATCCTGGCTTGCATGTTATATCACTGCGAAGCTCCCGAAAAACCCACAAAGAATATCCAGACATGCACTGAAGACTCCAACATGCAAACCCTAAAAATAGCCTCTGAAGACAAGACTGCATAAAGTTATCACCTCATCTTGCATGTTATATCATTGCGTAGGTCTTGAAAAACCCAGAAAGATTCTCTAGACATGCACTGAAAACTCCAACATGCAAACCCTAAAATTTGCTCCTGAAGCTCGGAGTGCTAAAAATAGCAAGTTGTCTGATCTCGCTCCAATTTTGTAGATAAGTAGCTTGAAGTGATTGATTACAATGCCAAGCTCAGATCTTGATTGGTTCACTCAGATTAACCCCAAACTGGCTAGAAGAACGCAAACCCTAATTTCACAGACTTAACCAAAGTTTCAAATTTAAGTTCAAAGACGGGCACATCCTCGGAAACACAGACGAAACAGGGAGAGATAGCCGAAGAACAAAGCCAAAAGACAGAGAGCAAAAATTAGGGGGTCCCCATTTTGAATGGGGTGATGTGTGAAAAGGTCAACTGAGATTGTGAGAAAGTTCGTGCGTTCAACTCCAAGATTCCTTCAGTGCAATAGAATACCTTCAGTTGGCTCGATGTGTTTTTGCTGGTATTTCAAGGGGACTTACACAATTGTTTGGTAGCTGATAGCAGACAACAGATTAAGGGCTTTCATGTTGTTCGAATGATTTGGCAGGTAAGTGCAAGTTTCCTAATACTAACCAGAAATGAACTGAATTTAAAATGGTGTAGAGATAAGAAGGTTCTAGATTCTACTCTAAGACGGGACGTGGGATCAATCTCAACAGACTTCAATCAGACTCTGCTCCGCCTCGCATTGGACAACTTACACAAAGTCGGTGCAATCTTCAAGGGAGCGGCAAGAGATTTTCAAGTCACAATTCAACATAAAGACACCATCAAGACGATGCATGCCAAGACATGAACCGTAACCGAAGTTAAGTTTGTAAAGTTTTCCAGTTGACCACGCAAGGCAAACTTGCCATCAGCAAGCTGCTAGTGGTATGGATTAAAATGAAGTTGCCTTGATTAACACAAGTAGTCCACAACTAACATCTACTTGTATGAAAATTAAATTTACGCTACTTTACGCGACTTAAAGTCGAAGGGATGAAGAAATCTTTTGCCTTCACTCGCGCTTTGAGATACGATTGCCGTTAGCCGAGGTCTTTTGTATAAGCAGAACACTGCAACAATCTCTCTTACAAAGAAGGATTTTCAAGGAAAATTTTCCTTTCTCCTTACAAACTACACTATGCTAACAAGCTAAGCTATCTCTCTGCTCTATCCTCTACTGATATCTGACTGTCTAGCTCCATTACAAATGAGGGGGGATGCCCCTTTATATAGCTGGCCAAGTCTAGTGGACGACTCAGATTACAATCAGATGGATGGCTAGTCTGTAAGCCCCTAACCCCTAAAGAGTGGAAATGCTCAATGAGAGTGATGGTGGGACAGAACAGGACGGAATGGCATGAACTAGGAGGATGGAGTTGTCAAACTGCAGAAGAACAACAACTTGCTGCATGCGAACTTCGGCGACGTTTTTCCTCCTTGATGTTGTTCTTCAACTTTGAAGTACTTGATGGTGACCATTAACGCCTGGGTTTCCATCTTTCCCTCCATCCTGAGCTTTGAAAACATTTCATCTTTGCCACTTGAGTAGGGCACATACTAGGTCTCAACACTTAGCCATTTTCTCCAAGTATTCGCTTCATCTCCCCAAGTCGTCATGCCTTGGCCTCGGTGTTCACCCTGCAAAACAAGCAAGGAGAAGAGCATTAGAACACTTCATAATATAAACTCACCTTACTTACCTGATTTTCATGCTTTAACTTCCAAGGTCTGAGTGATCTCCGGATCTGATAGGGTTCATCGTTTTTCTCTAGCCAACTTTGCTTTCTTCATGATTTTTCAACATCTGTAAGGGCATATGACTCCACATTGCATCATGTTGCAAATCTGTAGACAAATTTCATCCTCTAGGGCATATTTAAAGAGAGATGCACTTTAAAATCATCTTTGAAAGTGTAAGCTTCAATTGCATCTTCTTCAAGAAATTGTTTTACGGCTAAAGATGTTGCGATAACTGTTATTCATTCGGCTCCAAAGAGACTGGCCTATCTTCCACGCAGAAGAATTTGAGCAAATTCACCTGGAAATCCAACTTACAAATTCATCTGACCAAGGTATTTTACTGTTTCCAGCATCTTTTTCCTTTCTTGCCTTAGAAAAATTTTCGTTTTTTCCTTAGAAAATTCATCAATCTGGTGCCCATCAAAAATCTTCACCTTGGAATCCTTGGCGAGCTGTGGAAGACTTTGAAATCAATTCCTTGTTGCAGATGTTCGATACCCAGAAGAAAATTCCCTTTAGAAACCATCAAATTCATGGGTCTACAAACAAAGGGGTACATTTAATTTTTTGAATTTTTAACCTTAGAAAAATATTTCTCAACCAAATTTATTTCCATCCTTCATATCTGGGTGAATTTTCTTCCCCTGCCTTGCCTTAGGAAATTTTATCACCTCCTAGCCAACTTGGGCGCATATAGGGGTTTCTACTTCCAATTTTCAACACTTAGAACATTTTCCAATTCCTCCACAAGTCAAGGCGCATATAGAGGTAACTACTTCAAGTTTTTCAGACTTAGACAATTTTTTAACTCATCCTCTCCAGATTTAGGCACAATTGACTAGGGGAGCATCCGTTTTACCATCACTTAGGCGTTTTTCTTCATCACACTATCTTGGGCGCATATGGGGAGTCCTGTTGACATCTTCAAGACTTAGAATATTTTCTCATCTTCCCCTCTAGCTAAGGCACATTTCTACCCTTGAGGTTTCAATTTGTGACACTTAGAAATTTTTTTAAGCCTCCTCTTCTTCTCAAGGCGCATTTTACTAGCTGAGCTTCCAATTTTCATGCCTTAGTAAATTTTCACTTGTCCTCTCCAGCCTGGGCGCATTTAAGGTGGCCTACTTCCAATTTTCCAGACTTACAAGAATTTTCATCAACCCCAAGTTACTAAGGCGCATCCAAGGGGGTCTGCTTGAAGTTTGCAAGACTTGGTAAAATTTCCAATCATCTCTCACTTCAAGGGCGCATTTGGAGGTAGCTACTCCAAGTTTCAAACATTTAGAATATTCTTTAGTCTCCCCTTCAAGTCGAGGTGCAAATGAGGGGGTGAACTTCAAATTTTAAACACTTAGATTTTGTTTTCAACTCTTCTCCTCCAGTCAAAGGCGTATTCAATGGGGGAAGTAGAAAGTCAACACTTTGCCTTAGAATTTTTTCAACATCTTCTTAGCATGAGGGCACATTTGAAGGGGGGTGAAGTACTTAAGTCCAACACTTAGAATTTTTTTAGCTTATCTCTCATTGAGGGCACATTTTGCATGTGGAGGAGTATATTTTCCAGACTTAGAATTTTTTTCATCACCAACTAAGATGAGGGCGCATTTTCAAGGTGGAGGACTTAAGTCCTTGACTTGGAATTTTTCAACACCTTCTTATTCTTCCTTGGGCGCATTTGAGGGGGTCTACAGGAATTGTCTTGAAACTTATAATTTTTCTGCTTCTTATTAGCTTGAGGGTGCATTTTGGGGTGTGAGCAGGAATTTCAACACTTGAAACTTTTATCCTCCTGCCAGCTTCTTCTTGGGCACATTTTACAGAGTGAGCAGGAATTTCTTCAAACTTAGACGTTTCTCAGCTTGCTCGCCCTTGTTTACTATATTTAGTAAGCCCTCTGATTTTCGTACTTTGAAGCTTGGATTGATCTGGAATTCGCGCCATAGGATCTTCATGACCTAGGTGATCTATTCACACTGCCGTCTCGAGCTGACTTGCCATTTATAGCATGTTTCTGAAGTTGTTTTACTATTTATAATAACTGCTCAGTTTCATGACTTCCCCAACTCTGTTTGACTTGAAATTTGGATGGTGTGACCCTCATTGGTAGACTTGCCTGTTCACACTGGCGCCTGCTGCTGACTTACTATTTATAGCCAGTTTCTGGAGTGCCTTACTATAAATAGTAAGTGCTCCGATTGCCTTCAAATTTTACCGATGGATAGCTTGAAAGATACTGATTGTAGTGGGATACACCGGTTTTCGAAAATTCTGGCATTTTACCCCTCATTTTGGGTCCCGAAGCTAGAAACCCTAATTTGTCTTGCATGTCTATCAAATGACCTCCGTTTGACTCCGTTTCTGTTGCACTTTGCTGTGTTCATGATACTGATGTGCTGGACAGTTGCCAGAATGGACCTGCTAAAAATAGTAAGTCTCTGAAAAGTGACCATCTCGCTTTGCATGTCACATCACTGTGTAGCTCTTGAAAAACCCATAAAGAATCACCCGACATGAGCTGAAAAGCTTTGCATGCAAACCCTAAAAATAGCTTTTGAAGATGGCTCCTAGAAAGTCCTGATCTTGGTTTGCATGTTACACCGTTGCGAAGCCCTCGAAAAACCCACAAGGAATGTTCAGACATGCAAAGAAAATTTCAACATGCAAACCCTAAAAATAGCCTCTGAAGGTTGGATTCTGAAAGTCACCATCTCATTTTGCATGTTATATTATTGCGCAGGTTTCAGAAAATCCAGAAGGAATCTCCAGACATGCATTGAAGAACTTCACATATAAACCCTAAAATCTGCTTCTGAAGCTGAACTTGCTAAAAGTAGAAAGTTTTCCATTTCCGCTCAAAATTTGTAGACGAGCAGCTTGATGTGTTCTGGATGCAGTGTGACTGAGAGAACTTTAGTAGTGTTGAGAGGACGCCTTGAATTGAACACTTACTAAAAATAGTAAGTTGTCAGAATTTGATGAAACTTTGCGGGGGACCTGTTGGAAGCATGCTGATTGTGTTGTCGAGCTCAAATTTCAATTTATTCACTTCATTTGGCTTCAAATTGACCAGAAGACTCAAAACCCTAATTTTTAGACTTGGCCAAAATCTCACGTTCAAGCTCAATGGCAGGCACATCCCTGGAAAGACAGACAAAACAAGAGAGAGACAACAGGAAAAATAACTAAAATCAAGCCAAAAGACCAGAAATGGAGCAAAAATTAGGGGGTCCCCATTTGCAATGGGGTGATGTGTGAAAAGGTCACAACAAGTCCATATCCCTAGCCTTAATTGCTTCTTGAAGTGTACTAGGGTTGAGAGCTTTGACCCAACCCTTTAGAGGATCCGTTAGGCCATCCATAAATAGACCAACCAACCTTATTTCGGAAATGATGGTGACCAATTTAGCCGGCCGAAAGTGTACTTAGTCGGTTGTGAGTAATAAATAAAACTTTAGTTAGTGTTAATATTTCATGTACTTGTGTTACGTATTTGTCATGTTAGTTAGTTATCTCGAGAATTAAGTTCCTGACGAAATAATTAGTTGTAATGAAGGGATGTGAGGGTCGGTCCTTCAATCACCGCCTGCGTACTATATGTATTCGAGTCATGTAGTCAGGAGTTACTGTTACTATGATTATTAATGTTATGATTGTATTGGCATACATTCTATCAATAAAAACAAGTATGATTATTTTGTGCATTATCTTCTAGTACGTACGTTATGTTCTGTAAGTTATTTTCATTTACTCTCATAGTACGTTGGAATTCATCCCAGCGAGTAAACATTTGGCGTCGTTGCCAGAGATCAAACTCGGGTCACCCGTGTGATAGGTGGGAATACTCATTGGAGCAGTTGGCTCAAGTGACTGCCTTAGAGAAGGCGAGTTTTGCCACTCTCAAAGGGCAATTGATAGAACAAGTGTGGAGGTTGGCGGAGAGGGACACACAACTTGAGGAGGTATGGCTCTAGTAGTGGAGAGGGAGAGTTAGCTAAAGGGAAAAGACAAAGACTTGGCAAGTACGAGGGAGGAGTTGGCAGCAACACAAACCAAATGCACAGAGGCAGTACACATGGTGAAGTTGGCACGGGAGCGACAAAAGCAACAAACGAGAAGCTCCAGCACCTCTAGCAACTTCAGTCGGCCACGACTCCTTTCGTACACCCAGCGGCGTCCTCTCACCCTCCCCTTAATTCCTTTTCTTGTACCCCCATTTTGGTTTTAAGTCGTCTGGAAGACGACTACTTTGTGGGAGAGATGATGTAGCCGATCGAAAGTGTACTTATTTGCTTGTGAGTAATAAATAAAACTTTAGTTAGTGCTAATATTTCATGTAGTTGTTGTGTAATGTACTTGTCATGTTACTTAGTTGTCTCAGGAATTAAGTTCCTAACGAAATAATTAGTTGCAATGAAGGGATGCGACGGTCGGTCCTTCAACCATCGCTTGCGTACTATATGTATTCGAGTCATGTAGTCAGGAGTTACTGTTGCTATGATTATTAATGTTATGATTGTACTGGCATACATTCTATCACTAAAAACAAGTATGATTATTCTATGCATTATCTTCTAGTACGTACATGTGTTCTATAAGTTATTTCCGTTTCCTCTCATGGTACATTGGAATTCATCCCAGTGAGTAAACAACCAATATGGAAAGTCTTCAGAAGTCTGTAATATATTCATCAATGGTTACCCCTTGCTTTAGTTGTGCCAATTTTTAAAGAGGAGCTTGGGATCCTTGTTGTCAAACCTCTCTATTAGCTTCTCTATGAATTCCACATATGAAGTTATTTGTTCATGTCCCATGGTGATCATGCCATGGTACCACCATTCATGAGCCACCTCGTGTAGATGTAGAGCAGCATATTTGATTGCTTTGTTCTTCGACATTGGGTTGAGTTGGAAGCATGTATCAACCTTTTGCACCTACGCACGTGCTGTGGTCTTTCCCGAACCATCAAAGTATGGCAAGCTAAGCTTAACAATTTTCCTCCTTAGATCATTGTAATGGTCTCTATTACCCTTGCTAGGAAAATGCCTCATTCTTAGGTCCATGTAGTCTCTTATGGACATATGTATTTGCAGTCCTCCATCTATCCAATCTTGGCGGAATTGATCTTGTAAATCTACCAATGTAGGTCCATTGCCTTCTTGATGTTCTACTCTAGGTGGGAAAGTAGGAATCATAGGTTTAGAACTGGTTGTATGAACACGATGATTTGGACTTCTATTTTTGATTGAATTGTCTTCATGGCCTCCACTATTGCCCCCTTGGTTGTTATTGTTATTTGTATTTATCATGACTTGAGTCAATGTGTCCAATAATTGTGCCATTTGCTATTGAGTAGTTCTTTGTTCTGCCATGAATTAATCCATACGGTTGGTGACATCTCCTCTATCTCCCATGTTACTACCTCCTTATTCACTACTCCAAGATTCAGGCCTGTTAGGGTTGGTATTTAATGATGATTCTTGGTGGATACCCAAGATATCAGAAGTTGTTTTTCCTTCTGAAGCCCAGGCGGGTTCCTACCATCTTCTTATCTCCCGGTTATAATATCTTCTCTCCCTCTCACTCATAAACCTTCATAGGCTGGCAGGTTAACCCACTCTGATACCAATTGTAATGTCCCTTGTAGAGTCACTTTAAATTTTGCCTTTATTCTTATAGATTAAGATATCAAAATATACCAAAGAACCAATATTGTTAAGAGGGTATAAATGGTTATAAACCTCTACTATGCACCTTTAATTTACTTAGAGAACAACTCTAACTTCTGATTACACTAGTCCTGATTATTGGACACTTATATATATTAATAGGAATGAATATTATGTCAGTAATAATGATGCCAATTTTCTGATATGAATTCTTAATAATGAAGTCTGATTTGATTAGTAGTTCAAGTATGGAAAATGGACAAGAAAAGATAATCGCTGTTTCTGATTTATTGCTTTAAGATCATGCGTTTGAATGTATCAGAGACTTAAGCCTCTATTTGATTGCTACTCCTGATTTGATCCTTATATTCCTGTGATTTTTCCTTGGCGCTGTATTTGAATATGGATTGATTGATCATGCGTCCATTAGCCTTGCAATAGGTGATCGATATGCCACCCTCACTTGGTTGGTCGTAGGCTCTTGAGAGCAATTCCAATCTGAGTTTGAGAATATGAATTTTGCAAATCTTCTAATGTCCTTTGGATGAACTACGAACCTCCTCAAATAGAGTTCGAATGGGCATGATGTGAGGAGTTGTATCTTTCCAAACATGTTTCTTTAATTAATCATATCTTTAATACCATTAACTAACTAATTAATGCTTGGATCGAACTAATTGCCTTCCCTCTAAACATTGATATCCTTATTGATGCTTTTCATGTTGGACGAAGCCATCATTTTATGCGATTTCTTTAGCAATCGAATGGGTTATTACAGCTTTCTAATTTTGTTTAATTTATTACACGAAAATAAATTTCTTAACCCAAGAAGCATTTGACAGATTTTATAGCAGTATTCTAAAGCTCTTATAGAGTCTAGATAGATTTTTCATTTTCATAATATTTTAAGCATAAAGTAATCATTAACACACATGGATTAAACCTGCTGAAAACTAATCAGGCATGAAGCAAACACATAAATATAAGACAGACACAAAGCATACACATAAGTACACGTGAGACACGAAGCATACACATAAATACACGTAAGAAACAAAGCATACATGTGTAAGGCACACACATATAGAAATGCAATGTCGGCCTTCTTGTTTTTATCTTTGATTTAAGAAGAGGGCTGAATAGTTAATCCTAAATGACTGGCAGTTAAAGTAGGTTTGTCCCGCAAGTTGGCAGGATTAATGCTCTGATACCATTGTAATGTCCCCTATTTGGGATATTCCTAGATTTTCCCTAAAACCACAATTTCAATCAAAATAAGAAATGTAATACATTTAAGATTATAAATTTACCAATTGAAATGCCCTTTATAAGATATGAATCTTGGATTAGGTCTTGCAACAATGTTAGTTTCCAACATAATCCCTAAGGACAACTATTATCCATAAGAGTTAGAAATTGATAGTATTAATAATCGTCCTAACATATTCCTATAGTAACCATATTAGGAATTTGATAGAAACCTTGCAAACTGTAGTCTCAAGGATGGTTATCCTTGAACTGCGAGAGCATGGAAGGTGGGCCACCCTTCCATCCCTTAGTCCACCTTGGAGGCTGGCCGTCCAATTTGATCAAGCCCAGGAGCACTAATAAGCCTCCCAACGCATGAGGCCTAACCTCTTATGGGTAGAATTAATATGATAAACATATTGGCGTTTAAATTAGCACCTACGGAATCGCAGTTGAAAATGGGGCAACTATGCAGGAATAAACTTCAAATTGGGAGGGAAGCTCCTCTTGTTGATGTTGTTTGAAAGAAGTAAACTAAACAGATTTTCATCTTTTTTGGATCAGCTTAGAGCACAAGGTTTTTAAGCACACAAGCATGGTGGGAATTTTAAATCAGAAGTTCAACTCGACTAACAAACTAAGAGCGTTCCTAATAACCTCTCCGCCATTGCTCGCTGAGCAAGAAGAAGTTGAAAGTCTTTCAAGAGTGGAGTTACCACGACCAAAATACTTTAGCAATCTCTCTCCCAGCAAACACCACTTCTTTAGCCAAGAAGCTGGGAAATATGCAAAGATCATGAAAGCATAACATAGATACTTGAAATCTACGGTGCAGACCAAGGCAAAAGAGGCTCATGATTTTATTATAAATCTCTGAAACAAGACTCCCTTCTAACATGCCTTGAACAAGAAATTGCAGCTAAGGAGGCTTGCAAACTTATTCTTAACACAATAGAAAACAACAATCTTACTAACTCCTTGTTGGCTAAAGAGGCTCAACAATTTGTTTATCACAACACAAATGAACAATACTTGAGCAACAAATAGAAGGCACAATAGGCTCAGCGTTTTGTTCTCACTAGCACGGTTAAAGAAACTAAATGAGCAAAGGCTCTTATTTATAGAGAAGCAGAGGAGTAGGGAACCCTAAAATCTCCTTGCTTTCACAATCTAGGGCTTGCTCAACAAGCAAACTTTATTACTAAATCTAGAAAGAAGATAACAACTAAAACCCTAGAAAGCAGAAAAAGCGGGAAACGCCAACTATTACATCTTATCTTCTTTCTATCCTCAAAGAATGGATAAGGATTATTCCAAGAATAGAAAGAAAGCGGGAAAGAAAGCTTCTAGAAGAAAGCTGCTTTAAAACTCGATCACATCTGCTAGGAAGTTTGAGATTGTGTCCCGGTTCGGTGCATCTATGCCATCAACAGCAAAACACCGCTTTTCAAGAATATCTTCAGCATCTGCAATAGATCTCAGGAAATCTTCGATCTCATTGGCCGCTTTATTGAACTTTGCTGACATCATTGAAATATGACCTATCCTTCCGCCAACTGGGCTGCAACTATGAACAACATTCTGGAACTGATTTTGCACCTCCTCAAGCCTGACATAAGAACCATCTTCAAGGCTGCACTGAGAGGGGATCTCTATGACAAATTCACTGATGAAAAGGAGAGCTTCAACCACCCTTTGTCTGTAGGCGATGAATTCTTCGGATATCCTCTCATAGGTTTTAACTTTGAAAACATGACGTTCTCTCCATGCAAGAATCTGTCTTTTGTGCTCCTTTGAAACTGCTGAACTGTAGGCTGTGTCTAAATCAGCAATGATAATCTCATGCCTAGGTTTTACTTCAGCCAATGTTTGTTCAAATCTTTGGATGTTTTGACGAAGTTCATGAGCATTTTCTCTCAACTGGAACATCCGAGCCAAGATCTCCTTTCCTCTGACAAGGAAGCTCTCAATCCATTCCTGAGTCTCTTTCCCACATATGACCAGCTGTCTTAACTGATGGTGATCAGCTGGTGTCTCCAAGACCTGGGGCAGCAACTGGGTTGCTTGTGAAGAACCACGAACAAGGTTAGAGATGAAAAGCCTAAGCTGCTGATTTTCAGCCTTGAGGGCTGCCTTGTCTTCTCCATCTTTAAGTACTCTTTCATGTAGGTTTTCGGATACAACTTTGAAGAGACTCAAATCTGCATGTCTGGTATTTCTACCAAGATTAGCCTTGACCATGACAAAATCATCCATGTTTACCTCATCCCTATTCTTATCTTCTGGGGGCACTGCAGTCTCTATGACAATCTCGTTATCAGGATTCCTATCAAAATGAACTTGCTTCTTTGCCTTCTTCTTAGGAGGTTCCTGATAGATATTATCGAGATCATCAACACTCACTTGATATGAAGGCCTTCTCCTAACCCTTCCTAAGGAGTTCTCAAGCCAAGACACAGTAGTATCTTTACTAGCTTCCTCAGGAGGTACTGCTGCAATCTCTTCATCATCTTCGATATCAAGATCAATGTGAATTGGTGAAGAACCCGTCAAAGGTACAGAAACATGTGTTGAAGGTGAAACCTACACTTTGCTTTCGTGCAGTATAGGCTGCCGTCAAGAGGAACCGAATCCAGCTGTAGGTTGTTCGTTATGACTATGCGAAATCCAACCTTCTTTTTACGTTTTATTAGATCCTCGCGGCTGATTGCCATCTTGGGGCGGCTTTTACCCTTTCCTTTTGGTATCTTGTAGAAAGAAGAGGGAATTATCAGCAGCAGCACACTCTTGGAATAAAGTTCTTCCTTTTGAGCACTAAGAAAACCTTACTATACTCAATGACTTGTCTTGTTTTGTCTTCAACTGAAAGAGATTCCTTGTTTGCCCAATTAACTTGCGGAAGAGGCTGATCCTCGATTCTTTTCTGAGTGTACATTGGTAGAAGCACATCTTCATCATCATCGGAGAGCCCTTCTATATCTTCATTTAAACAATCTTTCATCTGATGGAGAGTCAACCTGCTGTAACTACGCCTTCGCACTTCAAACTCATCTGCACAGTTAGCCCAAAAATCTTCAAGTGCGGGTATGTGATTGTAATTCTTCTCCAACCGGCCAGCATAGACACCATGAGGATCAAATGACCGCCTCTCACTGTAGGATTTGAGACCGAATTTATCTAATTCTTCTCCAATTGCCCTGGCATCTGCAGCAGTCCTGCATGTATAAATACCCAACCCTAATGGAAAGTGAAGAGAGGGTTTCTTTCTATTTCTCAAGACTGTGTGGACACCGTGAGCTTGCCAGAATTTGCTGAGGAATGACTCGCCGTGGATACCTTGACAGCATGGTAGGGCACACAGATAACCATAAACCACTTTGGATATTAGGTAAAGGTAGGAAGCTGTATAAATAATCTGCCCATTCCGCCATTGCTGCCCTAGAAACTGAAGATATGCGGACGTGCAATTCATTGTCTAAGTCACGCACCGTGTACATCAAGAATGCCTCGTTCACCCTTTTGTAGTGGTGTAACGACTTTGTGAACTCCAGCTGAGGGTAATAATTATATATGTGTTTATGCAGCTCAATGACCCCTCCGTGTTCAATCCTCTGAATTGACCTTGATAGGCCACCAAATAGACTAGATATGACACCATGTGGAATACATGAAACTGAAAATATTCTGTTATTTGCTGATGTAGGCAGTCACTTATCAAAGTAGGCCAATCATAAAACTCAGTCTTTTTCATAATGTGAGGTATGGCATAAAACATCCAAGGTTGGAACTTGGTGGCATCTTCTGAACCAGTGACACTGTTGAGCAAAGTG